>JAJPUD010019956.1:9340-25587 GCA_023553655.1 Myrmecobius fasciatus
AGGAGGAGGAGCAGGAGGAGCAGCAGCAGCAGCAGGAGCAGGAGCAGGAGCAGGAGGAGCAGCAGCAGCAGCAGCAACAGGAGCAGGAGGAGCAGCAGCAGCAGGAGCAGGAGGAGGAGGAGCAGCAGGAGCAGGAGGAGGAGCAGCAGCAGGAGCAGGAGGAGGAGCAGGAACAGGAGCAGGAGGAGGAGCAGCAGCAGCAGCAGCAGCAGCAGGAGCAGCAGCAGCAGCAGCAGGAACAGGAGGAGGAGGAGCAGCAGCAGGAGCAGGAGCCTGGCTTTGCAGCCCGGAGCCCTGCCCTCTTTCCCCCAAGTGGGCACAGTGTCGGCCAGAATGAAGGATCCAGGGAGTCCATTCAACAAATAGTTATGGAGCCTCTACCAGCAGCCCGGCATCGAGCCAGATGTTGAGAAGGCTTTGAGACCAAAGGGCAGGTCCCTGCCTCCAGCAAGCTCCCACTGTGAGGGTGGCAGGGGGCACAGAGCATGGGCATAGGGAAGGAGGAGTGCCAATGGGAAGAAAGAGATGGCACAGAAACTGGACCTTGAGGCAAATGGAGGCTCCGACTGGCAGGGATAAGGAAGGGGCCCTTCCCAGGCATGAGCCACCTTCCAAGGCCACAAAGTACTGAATGTGGGAGCGGGAAGTGGGTTAGGACCCGGCGGGCACCGAGCAGTCACCAGAAGGGGAAAGGCTGGCACGGCGGCCGTGTTCTTCAAGACCTGCTCACACCTTCATCCTGGCATGGAAATGATTAAAACACCCCCAGGAAGAAATGATAACGAGGCTTGGGGGGCATCCAAAGCGCTTTATCTATTGGGGAAGATACTTAACCATTGCCTTCTCAAGAGCAGAAAGTAGTTACTGAGCTAGATCAATGATCAATCCCTATGACGTGGGCGGGGGGGGGGGGGCGAGTAGTCTGGAGGTCAGAGAGGAGAAGTGGGAAAGAAAGCTCCGGCTTGTGACCGGCCAGGCCACGGAAGCCGGGCACAAGAGACAAGGAAAAGCGCCCATGGCGGGTGGGGAAGAACTCCATCATGAGGCTCATCTGAGCCCAGAAGACTGAGCCAATGGCTGCTGGGACTTTTTGTTATTTAATAAAGAATACCCCAACAAGGCGCCGCTGGGAAAAGGCGGGATCGTCTCTCACCACCAGGATTTCCTCGCCCCCTTTCTAATCCTCAAATAATGAAACTTTGGAAATGAAATCCCACTAATAATCAAGATGACGAAAAACAGCCCAAATCACGAGCTTCCACAAGGAAATAAAACACCCAGCGGCCAGCTTCCCAGTCCCAAGACTCACTTCCAAGCAGGGATGGGCTCTGGGACAGAGAGCCAGGGGCAGCTGCCTCTAGTGCCCACAGCCCTCCACCCTCAGTCCCAGCCCAGCTACCTGCTGCTTGTGACCTCGGATAAGACCCTTCACCGTCAGCCTCAGTTTCCCCCTCTTGTAACTGAGGGAGGTGAGCTAAACAGCCTTGAAGGTCCCTTCCAGCTCTTAATTAATGGCCTTGTGATTTAGCTAGTGACAAAGCAGGCCGACTCCTTCTCCAGAGCCTCTGCTGGGCCGATGCTCTAAGACTCTCCAGCAGAAGGGGAGAAATCACGAGGGGTTTGGGCAGGAGTGGGGGCCGGGAGGGTGGGCAGATGGGATGCAGGGGGGGGGGCTGATGGCAGAGCCTGACCTCTGAAGCCACTAAGTATGGCTCCCCACCAAGGGAAGAGAGAATAATGGGCTGGGGAGAGAGGGAAGAGCCGAGAGTGTCCGCCAAGCCCAGGCTGGTGCCGAGGGTCAGAGGGACGGAGGTTCCAGGGCAGGCTCGTTCAGAGGGGGAGCAGGGGTTGGGGAACGGGGGGCTCCCAAGTGCAGCTCTGTTCACAGGCTCCTGACACGGGGTGGACGTGGAGCCGACCACCTGCAAGGGCTTGTGTAGTGACCTCAGAGCCTGACAGCGGGCTGGGGACAGAAAGCTTGGGCCCTGGGCCTCTGGGGGTGTTCCCTCTGCTCTTGGGGACCATGATTCTCCTCCTTCTGGGACCAAGCTTTCTTGCGCTTTCTCCTTGTGCATCCTCCCCCTTCCCCCAAGGGTAGCCGTCTCCCAAGCTTTCATCCTGGTTCCAGGCGGTCCCTGTGATCTCTCGCACCCAGGGCTGCGATTACCGTCTCTCCAGATGACTCCTAAATCTGCGTACGTAGCCCAGACCCTGCTGTCAAGGCCAGCCCCATGTTCCAGCCACTGCTAGGTCCCAAACAGGACTCATCATCTTCCCTCCAAGCCTGCCTCCCCCTGCCTCCCCTGCTCTTCCAGACGGGCCTGTTCTCAGAGCCTCAGTCCTCCTTGCCTCTTCCCTCCCTCCTCCCCCACGACCAGTCGCTGTTAAACCCTGCATCTCTCCCCTTCTCTCTAGTGTGGCCAGGGCACCATCACCCTCGGGCTGAATTATGCGGTGACTCCCTAGCTCAAGCATCTTTGTTCTTCAATCACATCTTTGGGATCACTCCCATCAGCGAAGGGCTGATTAACCACTCCCCTGCTCAACAACATTCACTGGCTGCCTAGGACCAACATCCAGCCGCTGGGACCCTCTTCTGGGATTCCTGACCCCAACCCCCACTTCTCCTCTTTGCCCGACACTCCCTTTGGGTGGGGCACCTTGCAATTCTGGAGAGGGGGGCTCTGAGTTCTCCCCCAAACACAAGCGTAAGTCACCTCATTTCTACGGGCTTCCCCTTTGTCTTCTGGGAAATACGATGGCCTCGGTGTCCAGATCTGCCTCTTTTTCACGCTCCTGTCCCCGTCTCTCAGCATCCTCACCGGACATGAGGTACCTTATTCATTGCTAAGTAAGTGTGACTAACAGCTAATAGCACTTAGAGGTTTATAAAGTGATTTAAGCAGATTCAGTCCTTAGTTCTGGGGCGGGGAACAAGCCTCACTCTGCCCATTTACTAGTCAATAAAACGGAGGCTCAGAGAGAGAAGTGAGCTGCCCATGGTCACAGAGCTAGGGCAGGAGTGAAGCTCTCACCAATTCCAGGCACGGTGCCCTCCCTGCCATCTCCCTGCCTGCAAAGGCTGGAGACCCAGAGGACTGGCACATGAGTCCGAAGGGCGATGCCCTCCGCAGGGGAGATGAAGTCCTGGGTGGGAAGAAGCCATTGAATGGAAGCACCTCAAATTCACTGATCCCCAAGTTCCGATTAGGATCTGCCATGCCAGCAGCAGCCCATGAAGTGGCTTCCTAGCCCAGCCATAGGGACGACACCAGCAGAGGATTGGGGGAGGTCCGCTCGCTCAGAACACGGTCCCCATAACGGCATCGGCGCAGCACCTGGCGGCTTCCAGAGTCCTCCGTTCACTTCATGGAGTCCTATGAGCTCAGAGATCCAGCGCAACAGCTTACAAAGGAGCACGCTGAGCCCCAGAGCTGGGGCACGCCCAGGCCACCCCAGAACTGGTCACTGACGTCCAGTCTTGCAGCCCACCACCCCGTTCACCCCGTTCTGAACCGCCATTCAGAAATGATTACGCTTTTTGCCTCGAGTCTCAAAAAAGGCAGAGAAAGCAAAGTGACCAGAATATACGGAGCCTGTTTTTTCCATCCAAATGGATTTAAGCTTTAAAAGCACATTATCAGGAGAGGTGTAGGAGCATCCTGGCACATTGTGGGAAGTCACTGTGGCAAAGTCACGAGAGAACTTAGCGTGCGTGAAGGATGGGAAGATTTGGGATGGGGGTGATCTTTAACATTAGCAGGAATACCCAGACCACTGAGATCACAGGTGGATAGTATGGCATCATGTGACTCTCCTCAAGGGGTGTTGTCTACAAATATAAAAATCAAACTTAAAAAGAAGCTGTCTAGTAGAGGTAACAATAGTGGTCTGGGTTTAGTTTCAGGGAGACCAGAGCTCAGATTTCACCTCTGATATTTGCTTTCTATGTGAGCTAAGGCAAATCACATTTACATCTCTTTGAGCCTCAGTTTCTTCACCTGTAAAATAGGAATAATATTACCAATAGTATCTCTTTCACTGGGTTATCTTAAAGTTCCAATAAGGCATATGGTAATCTTCAAATTGGTATAGAAGTGACAGCTTTTGCTCTTATGGGACAGGGTAGCTGTTCATCAGAAATACAACAGAGGTTTGTGCAAAACAGAAACTTTTGGATGTAGCTCAACGCCATCTCCTAGAGACTTGGTTAGTCAAGAGCATTAAGGACCTGCCGTGTGCCAAATGCTGGAGAGAGAAATAATCAAAGATAAAATCAATTCAAAGATGTGCAACAAAGCAGTCATCCCAAGGTACTTTGAAGATGAAATGGAAGGAGAACGACAAAAAGAAGAAAATGGAAAAGATCTGCAAAGATGGTTATAACAAACTCTCTTCTCCATCAAAGATAGCAGAATCATCACATTTAGACCCAAATATTGTAATCCTGAATGTGCTTATATATGAGGGACATAAAAAACAGCACTCAGAAGAATAAATATGGGAAAAGCAGACAGATTAAATCAAGGATATATGAAGAAGATTCAGGTGGGATATTACATGATTCAAGTCCCTCAAAATATGGAAAGAAAAGGAGGATGACAGAAGTATGGGGAGGGAATTGTAGACCCTATAAATACCCCCCAAAAGATAATGTAAAGAACATCAATGCTAACTGACAATATTCCTACTCTTCCATCTCTACAAAACTGAGACTCTTATCTATATATTGATTTGCTATCATTTATACATATATAGATAGATAGATAGACAGATAGATAGATAGATAGACAGATAGATAGATAGATAGATAGATAGATAGATAGATAGATAGATAGATAGATAGAAGGCTTTCCCAATGAGGATGTCAGTAATGGACAAGTGCACTTTCACAAGTAATAGTCAAAAATAGACTCACCAGATTCTCACCATCCTACAATTAACTGAAAGAATTGGAGAATAGAAGATCCTTTTGAGCTCAATGTTTTTGACTTAGCAAAACAAGACACCACCAGAAGCTTTTCCCTCATGGCAAGATAGCTGCCTGCCATCCACTAAAATCATTCAAGATTCCTGGAAGGACAGAACAACAGAAATCACTGGATTCGACAATCCTCTCACGAGAAACAGCAGACAAGGCTTTCAAATGGGGACATGTCGGCTCACCAAAGGTATTCTCTGCCACGATGAAGGCGATCCAGCAGGAAGTCTAAGGTAAAGAGGAATTCCCTCTGGTGCTCCTGGAGCAAATGCAACCTCCCTAGCAGAGATCTATAATCCTTCAAAGGAGTTTGTCCTGACCTCACAGGAAAGATCAAATGAATGGAGAATATCTATTGCTCAGACTGTCAGATGCATTTGGACACACAATCTGCAAAGTTTGCTCGTCCGTGTGCCCATCTGGGGTCACAAGTCAGAGCCGGAGCTAAAGAAGAGGGAGAGAGAAGACTGGACGGCTTCAGAAAGCTGTAATCTCCTTTGGTGACTTCAGGACTTCTGGGAAGCAAAGACTAATCATCTTCATGCTAGAATTTATTTGACTGTGAGAAATGACAGTCTCTGAAGAGTTCAAAATGAGTGTCAGCTCTGGGGAAGGAAGTAGCCCTTGGCTCAAAGAGCCAGACATCTGACTGAGATTGTCATTGGTGGACAGCGATGGCCTTGCCCTAAACCTGGATGAGTGGTAGCCAAAGTTGGGTGGAGCAAGATAAGAGAAAGCTCCTGATCTCTTCTAGATTCCAGCTTTAAGAGAGGTCCACGAGGTCAACCTCTCTTCAGAGCATTGAAGGGAGAAATGGTTCTGGAAAGAAGTGACAGGAGCTAGTAGTCTCTATTAGGTCCCTATCGACAGCTTACTGCACTAGAGATTTCAGGAAATTTCCCCTTGGGTTGATATTTGGAACTTTCTCTTGGTCTCCCAGTGGGAGAGCTCCTTCACTCTAGATTGGCTGGTATATATTTTCCTTTCTCTGATTTCTACTTTGCTACCAGTTTGGATAAACAGGATTCTTTGCTATTTGGGGGAGGGGAGAACATCACACAGAGGAAATGGTGAGCACGTAAGCCTTTGCAATCAGGAACTGTCTCATTCTTTCTTTTTGTTTTCCCAACTGGCACAGTTCCTGGAAAGAGTGGGCACTTCATAAATACTTGCCAATCGATCGATCGATCAGAAGTGGATATAAACAAGCTGCAGCCTACAATCCAAAGAAGGATCGAAGTGATTGTCAAGGAATCGTATTATGGGGAGAGAAGACAATCTGGCCATGCAGACAGGTGAGGCAGCCCAGGGACTCCAGTAAGACCCTCCCAAAGAACAGACAAGAGAAGGTCTCCAGCGGGTTGGCAGGAGCCTGGCTCATGAACTTCTGGGATGAAGAAGACCCAGAAGAGCTTCTGGTGTGAATCTTGGAGGAAGATTCTAAATGGACACAATCACAGATGCACTGGAATATATTCTAAAGCGGCTCAATATATTTCACAAAGGTTTTTGCACTTCCCTCACATACACATTAGCAAGAAGGGCACAACACTTTCCTCAAAATAAATAAACAAGTAAAACCTATGCAGGAGAACAAGTATAATGTGCCCATTTCACAGATATGGCACCTGAGGCTTACCTTCAATTCCCCATTGGGCTTCTCGACTGGGTGCTTCATAGACCTCTCAAACTCAACATGTCCACATCTGAACCCCTTAATCTTCCCCTCTCCCCTCTTATAAACTTCCCTATTCCTAAGGGGGAGGGGGTAGCACTGCCATCCTCCCAGAACACAGGGTCTGGTCACTACCAGGTAGCAGAGCCAGAGTTCAGGCTCACAGGCCTGCCTCTGCCAGGGTCCTGCCACATCAAACAGCCTGGGGAAGCCATTGTAAATGAGACCCAGAGTGGCTTGGGGATAAATGGAGCCTAAATAGCCAAAACAAAGCCCTGGCACAAAGGTGCCCACTAGCACTCCTAGAGCCCTCAGCAAATCTCAAAGAAAAGCCCGAGAAGTCTTTGTCTTACTGCCAGGACTTCAGCACACACACACACACACACACACACACACACACACACACACACAAAGGCATCTCGGCCCCCAGGGACTTCTGGCTCTAAGAACGTGCCGACAGCCGTGTACAGAGACCCGGGAGAATGCAGAGCAGGTCACCTTGGAAGGAGGGCACCAGCAGGGCCAAGGACGAGGAGAGCTGCCTTCCCACAGTGGGGTTTCAGCAGAGTCATGATGGAAATCAGGAGGAGACAAGTTGGGGCAGTGTGCCAGGCATGGGGGGCACCCAGGGCAAGATCCCAGAGCTGGCAGAAGCCAGCTGGCGCCTCTGGATGTTACCGAGAGGAGTAAAACATAAAAAGGCTCTGACAAGGAGAAGGGGCGTGGGGAAGGGCCTTCCAAGGCAAATCAAGATTTTATACCTGGTCCTGGCCATCACAAGGAGACACTGGCTGCATCAAACGAGTTCCCGAACTATCAGCTCCGTGAAAGCGGGCGCTGCATCTCACCACCACTTTGTTCTCCTCTTCTGCTCTAGAATTAGTCTTAGCGGTCACTTAATGAGCATCTGATGCATTTAAATTTGGTGCCTGAAAATCAACATCTATTACCAGCTTCAAGAGGAAAAGGAAGGAATCCTAGAATCTGCTAAACATCTATATAAAAGAAAGCCCTCCCCCCATTCAATGCTGGAGAGTTTATGTGCGTGCTGCGACAAATTTTAAATAGAGATGAGCTCATTTCAGTAGGAAATTTGTTTTGAACCAAATATTCCCACAATCCTTGAAGAGCTCCTCATATGCCCAGGTTAGCCCAGGTTGGAAACCCTAATCTAGTCAAAACTAATATGCATTAAGGCCTGCCACACTCCGGATGCTACGTGTCAGTTATCCACCAAATCCAGCAAGCATTTTATTTAGCAGCTGATCAATAAACATCTATTAAGCACCACTTTGTGCAGCCACCGTGCTAAGCATTGGGATCACAAAAAGGGACAAACAGTCCCTGCCCACAAGGAGCTTCCACTCTAAGGGAGACCACATGCAGGCTAGGTACAGGATAAATAAGGAATACAAACAGAGGGGAAGAACTGGGACTCAGAGGGCTTGGAGAAGGCTCCCTGCAGGAAGTGGGATTTTAATCGGGACCTAGAGAAAGCCGGGAAGTCGGTAGCTAGGGCTGAGGAAGGACAGAAGCCCAAGCTCGGGGGACAAGCAGAGAGACTGTTCAGGTCTGAGAGGTGGAGAATGGTTGGGAGGCTAATGTCACTGGGTCAGAGACTTTGTGTTGGGAAATAAGGTGTGAGAAGACTGAAAGGGGAGCAGGAACCAAGAGTGTAAAGGGCTTTGAATGCCAAACAGCATTTTCCTTTTCTCCCGGAGGAGTTTATTTATTGAGGAGGGAGGTGCCACGGTCTGACCTGGGCTCTAGGGATCATTAGGAGGAGGGATTGGAGCAGGGAAGTGAGACAGATGTGAAATGAAGGGGTCCAGAGGGAACTAAGCAGCTCCAGAAGAGTAAGGGGTATGTGTGAGAAACAAGTGGAAATCGGTGGTCCTGGCCAACAGAATGGATGGAGGGAGAGAGAGAGATGGTGAAGAGCAAGGAGGATTCCGGTTGTAAGCCTGAGGGTGGGGGAGCTTGGAGGTTCCCCACAATAATAAGGAAAGGGGTGGCTAAGGGAGGCCTATTGTGCATCCAGTTTGAAACGTCCTACTAGGTGCAAGACAAGATGCTAAGTGCTCAGGGCAGGAAGACCAAAGGAAAAGAGTCTTGCCCTTAATCAGACGGATGCAGTTCCAGACAGAAAGCACAAACAATGGAGGAGACAGAAAAGACTTCCCAAAGAAGAGCACAGAGAGATGAGCTCAGAAGCTCAGAGTTCCAAAAGGAGGAGATGAGGACGGATCACCTTCAGGTCTGAGACCAACTCATCCTCAGCATCTCTTTGGCCTAAAGTCACCTGTCCCCTCAGATCCCACCACCCCTAATCTTCCCCTACTCCTCCATATTGGCTGAGTCTCTTCTGCAAGTTTAAGAGAGTTAATGGTGGTTTGGATTTGTGCACTCAAAGCTTCATTGGACTAAAGCTTGGGACCCAAGAGAAATTTCCCTTTCTCTGGGTCAGTGTTCCCTCTTCTCTTCCCAAGGAACCCTCCTCAGTCTACATCCCAGCACGCCTTTGGCCACAACATCGAGTCACTGAAGGGGTACGGGGTTGGCTCAGTGGGGAGAACTGTCGTCCAATAGACATCACAGCACCTGCAGCCCTCCAAATCAAAGGGCAGTTTGCACACACTTTTACCCAAAAGACTCCACTTATCCCCAACAGAGACACACAGTTTACAAGCAGGTCTAGAAGCCAGTTTTCATAACTGACAAGTTTTCCTTTTTTAAGTTTGTAAATCAGCTATTGACCAAAATGACATCACTATGTTAAGAGCCAACTTGTCTGCCTGTGGCTGCTCAGACCAAGAAGAGCTCGAATTGCTCTGCCACGGGTCAGACACAAACAGACCCTAAGAACCTTTGGGGTGCTTCTCTAACTTTGTGCATCCCTCATCTCTTCTGGGCTTTGCTCATGAAACACAGCACTTTCTCTGAGGAGGGCATGGCATGCTGGCGGTCCTGTGCCAGTGTCCCCCCATCCTACCATCAATTCTAAAGTACTTAAGAGGGATCTTGAGAGCACCCCCGGCTCCCTTTTTCTGACTACCTGGTGAGTGCTTGCCATGTGTGAGCTCTCCAACTGGGCATTTGGCATTTGAATGGCCAATGGAGCTGGGCCCTCTGCAGTAGAGCTGGAAGGCACTTTAGCTCCGGAAAGAGTCAAGGTCTGGTGCCTTTTCCTGCCAGGTGACCTTCAAACTCTTCCTAAGACAATTCAAATGTAGAGATTCAGTTGCCCAGTATGGCACTGGTAGGCTGCCCAGGTTTCACAGGAATGAGGTCAGCACAATGGTTCTGCAGACCTTCAGGCTCACAGTCATTCTAATACCTCTCCTCTCCCACTTTCCCTTGGAGCCTCCCAAGCCCAACAATCCAAAGAAGGCAACAGCCCCTTAATGTCGAATTCTGAGCAATCCCACAAGGAGGGAAGCTCCCCACATGCAGCATGCCCCGGGCCAAGCCATGCAAGGCGACAGGAAAATGAGCTCTGCCCTTCAAAAGCACAAAAGAACCATTCCTTCCAGACGCAGATTTCCTACATAGGCCAATCCCTCATTTTTTTTTCCTCTTGGTGAAAGAATCCCTTAAAACAGGGGCCCAGTCCACAGGCCCTATAAGGCCCTCAGAACCATTTGGTCTGACTCTACCAAGGCAACCTTAGGAGATGATGAGTTGAAAAATAGGTACATCAACCTCCCACTCCTTGGGCTTTGAGGGTGATAATTTTGTATGGCCCCGAAATGATGCTATAAATATCACAATGGCTCTTGGCAGAAAAAAAAGGCTCCATATTCAGCTTTAAAAGAAAGAAGATTATTCGAATGAATCTAAAACATTAAGAGCTTCCTGTGTGTTAAGCATTGTGCTAAGTGCTGGGAAAACTAATACAAATGCTAAGACAGCACCTGCCCTTTGGGTGCTTACCACACTAAAGTGTTGGCCAGGAAGGGATAATTCGATTTATTAAATTACAGGATGATATGTATTCTTCAGTATGAATGAGACTTGAAATGGCAGAGAAAGAGAAACAGAGAGTCAGACAGACAGAGAGACAGAGAAAGCGAAAGAGACAGAAACAGAAACAGAAAAAAAGAGACAGAGAAAAACAGAAAGAGAGAGAGAGAGAACACAATTGTGTGCACATGAGGATGCCTGAGTTCAAATATTATTGAGGCATAAGACACCCCAGCAATGTTAGGATCTCCAGGTTGATATTGGAGGTGTGGTGAAAGAATTCTCAAACTCGGTTTGTCTCCAAATTAAAGGGCAAAGATTTATTACGCTGGAGTTATATTGCAAACAAATTTAGGGAATAACCAGGAAAAAGAAGATAAATGTAGAGGGAAAAGATCAAAAGATCGGGTGCTTCAAATCATTTTAGGGCTTAGAGGTAGAAATGAGGAGTGGTTTTAGAGGTGGAGTTGAGGACTATTGAATTTTATGGCTTAGAGGTGAAGTTGCACCCCATTATTGAATTCTATCACTTAGAACCTCACTATTGAATTCTATCACTTAGAACGCCCTTATTGAATTCTGTGGCTTAGATTGTCTCAGGAACTTTATTACCGACCAAAAGATTGTTATCTGACAACCAGCAGTGTTTGTGGCACTCCCAAGGCTGGGGAGCCTTAGGGTTAGTGCTACATCCTCCCTAGGAGCTATACCACATCAGTAAGACCTCAGCTACCAGCTTTACACTAGCTTTATGGCCATAGTCAAGACACTTAATCAGTCTTTCTCAGTTTGCTCAACTGTAAAATGGAGCTAATAATAGTATCTGCCTCCCAGAGTTGTTGTGAGTATCAACCAAGATATTTGAAAAGTGCTTACAAAGTGCTGATCTGTGAAAGGGTCCTCCGAGAGTATCTAGTGCAGAGGTTTTTATGTCCCATTGACCCTTTGGTCATCACGAGTCCTTTGAAGTTGCCTTGGATCATTGTATTACTGAGAAGAGCAGCTGATCACATTAGACAATGATGAAAGATGCTTTTTGCCTCCAAAGAAAGAGGTGATGTTGTCTGAATACAGACTGAAACATACTATTTTCATCTCTTTCTTTCCTTCTCAAAATGACTCATATGGAAATGTTTTACATGATTGCAAATAAAATAAAATAAAATAAAATCTCAAACAACCCAACAACAACAAATGCACAAACAAAACTCCAAACAAACCCAAAAAATCAGAAATGTGATTTTGAGATAAGGTCCATAGATTTTACTAGACTGACTGCCCAAAGGTCCTGCTGAGTCCCAGAGAAGTTAAAATCTCTGAATGGGGAGAGAGGGCTCACACTAAGCAAAATTGTTGAAAGAAGGCTGGCCTTTGAAGACCTTAGTTCAAATGTTGCCTCAGTCTCTACTTGTGTCTTTGGGCGAGACACTTCAACTCATCTATAAAAGGAGGAAGTCGACTAAATCTAATTAAATTGTTTTTGACAGGGAACCATCAAAAGATCTAAAGATATTTACAAGGGATCTACCTGTGTGCTTACCCATTACTCTTGGATTGAAATTTAACTTTTCCTTTCAATTAAAACGTGATTCTTAAAAAGGGAAAAGTATGTACTTGTATTAAAAAAACATTTATAACAACTTATTTTTTGTGGTGGCAAAAAACTGGAAATTGAAGGGATGTCCATTAATTAAGTAATGTCTAACCAAGTTGTGATATGTGATTGTGATGGAGTGTTATTATGGAATAAGAAATGATCTCCGAAAAACTTGGAAAGACTTGCAAAAACTGATACAAAATTAAGTGAGCAAAACCAGAACATTGTACACAGTAAAACAACAATACTGTTTAATGCTCTTCTCAGCAATACGACGATCCAAAACAACCTCAAAGGATGAATTGCTTCAGACAAAGAACTGATATTGATTGAATACAGACTGAAGCATGCTATTTTTCCACTTTCTTTCCTTTTTTTCCTTTGATTTGAGTCTTCCTGTACAAAATGACGAATATGGAAATGGTTCACATAATTGCATGGGTGTAACTTTTATCTGATGGCTTACCATCTCAGGAAGGAGGGAGGGGATGGAGGGAGGCATAGAATCTGGAACTCAACGCTTTAAATAAACGTGTTTAAAAATTCACCAAAAAGAAAGAATGAAAGAAAAGTTGTTGGGCAGCAGGCAGAGTAAAAATCCAACCCAAGTCCCGCTTTCATCAATCCCCAGCACTGGAGAGGAAAGAGAAAGCATAGATAATGAAATCCAGAGATAATCCCTCAACCTGCTTTTTGTCATTAGTTTTAACCTCCTCCCCACCTCCAAATCTCTTCAGAGCTGCTAACAAGAAGCAGAATTAACTGATTCGAGTCTCACCTACTTTCCCATGTTCATGCTCTGGTGAATGTGCTAATTGATAGCAAAATACTTAAAAGGTGTGAAGCAGAATGAAGGAAAGAAGGAGGAGAGGGAAGGGACCTGGATAATCCATAAACCAGATAACGAGCCTTTTAATAACCAAGCAGCAACTGCAGTTTTCAGTAACATGATCCTGGGAACACTTGTAAATCTTCCTCCAATCAAGAAATCAGCTCGATTTTCCTTTGCTAAGTTTCCTCTGCATTTTCTGAGTCTACTGAGCAGAAGGGGCTGATTTTACTTCCTGTAAAAGCGTCTCTGATAGGTGGAGAGTCACCTCCAGGGACAGGCGAGTCACTCGGTTATATTTCACTCCAGGTTTAATAAATTACACCCTTACTCCAACATCTCCCCACTCTAAATCCCCTCCATCATTCTCTCAAAAAGAGGCAGAATTGGTTTCCCAGACTGACAATCTAAGTATATGACCCAGTTCTGCTTTTATAAAGCTCTTCTATGAGTGATGTACCAGAAAAAATCAGGTTTAGCAACTAAGTCACGCTTAGGCAAGGGATTTTTACGCTGGCTGTCAGGGAACCATGGGGTAGGCAGTCTCGTGAAGCTTATGGGCTCCTTCTCAACATGTTTTTAAATGCAGGGCGGAAATACTGGGTTACAGTTAGAGGTTATTGAAAATAAAAATGTAATTTCCCCCCTTACAAGTTCATAAATCCCCTGAAATCTATCCTTGGACCAGGTATTCAGTGGACCCCAAATTAAGAGCCTCTAGCCCAGAGACTAGCCCAGCCTGGATGCTCTTTGTAGTAGGTGGTCCTGATTTTGTCCAAGGGAGAAGGGGAAGGGAGAGAAAAGACTGTGATTTCAAATCTTAGCAAACGTTCTCATCATCCACAGCAGGGAGCCCTAGCTTTAGTGTCTGATCCCACAGATCCTGATGAGGTAAGCACACAACCTGCCCCCCTCTGTGTCTGTCTGTGTCTCTGTGCTATTTGGGGGGGCAACTACTGCACATTTAGAACTTTCCCAAACCAGTGTAGCAGATTCCCTAGGAAGATCCACATCCCGGGCTCTGCCAGACTTATTTATCCCATGGCTTCAGACTTGCACCAGAGAGGAGCTGACCCTCCTGATCTTGGCTGAAAACACATTTCTTCCAGTGTCCCAAGGACTAAAGCTTGCCCACTTGGCCAGCAGGGCGTTGGGGGGGGGGGTGAGGGAGAAACAGGAGCTGGTTTGGGGGATGGTCTCCATTTACCCCCGAAAACAGGCATGTTTCCAAGGCCTGTCAAGCCTCTCTCCCTTGTTCCTTCCCAGTCCTGGTCTTTCTTCCCCTCCCCCTCTGGCTTTGGAATTGGATCCAGATTTCATAAGGAGAAAAGTACCAGACCTGTAAGAAAACCCAAGCTGGGGAGGAAGTGAGGGAGCCGGCTAAACCCCCAGCCGGATCTGCTCTTTGCCTCCAGCTGAGCTGAGAAATGCAGGCTTTCCCCAAGGCCTGGGGATGCTTGCAGAAGCAAAGTCTGGCCCCTTCCCTGCTCTCTGCTCTCCTTCCCTGACTGCCTCCTGCACGTGGGCAGAGTCTCCAATGAAGGCAGCCTCATAGAAGGCAGAAGTCCCCCCCAAGTCTCTAAAACCCGCAGGGTGGAACCCAGGGCTGGGGGCACCCGGCATACACTCTAAAAATTCTGTGAATTAAGGCACTCAGCCAACACTTTCTTCCCAGTCTTTCCTGGGTCCCCTCCCCGGCTGGGAGATTTCTTCTCTCCCAAAACCTCCTTGCAAGATTGCCTTCGTCCCCCACATTAGCCTATGGGCTCCTTGAGTGTCTCTGGCCCTTTTTTGTTCTCCCACCTAGCACGCAGTAGGCGCGATGCTCACTGAATGGCACACATGTACCTTGCCCCTCCCCCTTGGGGCCATTTTGCTTTTATCTTTGTATTCCCAGGCTTTAGCACCTTCCTGGCACATCGTAGGTAGCTGAGGAAACTGGGCCAGGCAGAGCTGAAGTGACTGGTCGGCAGTTAAACTCCTAGTAAGTGTTCCAAGTAGGATCTGAATTCAAATCTTCCAGCTCCAGAGCGAACGTTCTACCCACATCAGCACCCATTGCTTCCCGGCAGAAGGGCTAGCAGAAATTCACCCCTGAACAAGGCCCCCCTTTGCAATCCACAGACGGCAGGCCAGGAGCTCACGGGGGTCCTGGAGAACATGGCGTCCGAGCCCCTGATCCGACACAGCCAGCCCCGCAGGGAGAGGTGAGAGGCCGGCCTCTGGAGGGGCTTTGGGGGAAGAAGGGGGGCGGCTCCCAGGCAGACTTCTAAACTTGTCCCCTGGAACATCAGTCCCTGCGTCCCGGGGGAATCGGGAAATGGCCGGCTTCCTTTCACCTTTCCCCTCCCCCGGAGAGGCGAAAGGAAGCTGGCAGATGATGGGCAGCAGCTCGGGGGAGTAGCTTCAAAGGATCCCTGGGAGAAATGAAACCCCCTGCCCCCAGCCGCTTCTGAAACCACAGTGCAGGGCCTCTGCCCCCCTCCCCACCCCGAGATGGGAGTGAGCAAGGCTCGCTGTGGGCTTAGAGATCCCTTCTGCAAGCGCCCAGCCCTCAGCGCGCCGGGATGCTTCCGGACGTGGCGGCCCAGGTGAGCATTGCCTCTACCTGCCCGGGGGTGGAGAAGGGGATGGACTCCCCGCTCGCCCGAAAGCTGAGCCCCAAGACTAAAGGAGCAGGCCCGGGAGAGGGCCGCCCTGGAAAGGCTAAGAACGGCGGAGCCCGGACTCCCCAGAGCTCGGACCTGCGGCCAGAGGTCACTGGCACCCCAGGAGAGGGATGCTCGCCTTTCCTCCCGCGTGGAACCCGCACCCTATAGAACCTGAAGGGGGAGGGGCGTGGCAGCGAGGGAGCCAATAGGAAGTGGCAGAGCTGCGGGTCTACTCAGGCTCATTAGCATAAGGGGGCCGGAATCTCCCCTAATAAACACACCCTCCTCGGGTGAACTTTTCCGAGTCCCGTTTCCAGGTTCCTGAAGCACCCCGCCATCCTCCCGACCACTCGCAGCCATCAAAGGCTCTTTCTTCCCAAGATTTCATCCCGGGGGGCGGGGGAGACAGAAAGAAAAAGAAAAGGGAGGCTCCGTCATCTCCCCCATCCTTCCTCCCTCCCGGGCCAGCCTGCAGCCGCCAGGTAATGCGGCTCCCTGCCTTCGGCAGCTCCGCGCCCGGCGGCCCCCGGCAGCCCCGCGCCCCCTCCCCC
>JAJPUD010019957.1:0-25587 GCA_023553655.1 Myrmecobius fasciatus
GGCATGGCTGTACTTCTGCCCCTGTGGTCCCTAGAGTCTCCCAGCTCCATCAAGGCTCAGTGTGGAGAGAAAGGGGTAGAGAGATGGCAGGGAGTGTCTGAGGTCCAGAACAGAGGGCCTGAATTTCCCCAGTTCACTTTTCCTCACCTGTCCCAGGTTGAGATAGTAACTACCTGTTTTTCAGCCATGACTCAGGTTTACTCAGGATTAAGTTGGTTCCTATTCCAGGTCTCTGCCCACCAAAGCTTCCTCCTGGGAGATTTCCTAAATTCTCAACACTATCCCTGAAGATTGACCCTGGATAATTCATGAAAATGCACAGATTAACCTACATACATGCATGTGATATACATAGGTCACCCCTCCCCCCATAGAAATGCACACACTCCCTCCCACTGGGCTCCCCAGCCATATTCTTGAGTCTCTGAGCAAGATTTGGTTTCTTTGGTTTCCATGCCTCTGGTCACAGGCTTTTTATACCCCTCTTAAGTTTCTGGACATAGGTCAGAAACCCTGAGGGTCTTTCCCTCCCAGCCTAAATTTTTTTAAACTCTGTAAAAAAGGTGTTTCTCTTCCTCATTTCTTACCTAATCTTAATCACTGAATGAGTGTTGCCTCAGACCTGTTAAACACCTTCACTCAGAAAGGCCTAGATCTTCCACTGCATCCAAGACCATCTCCAGTCCTCCTGGTTCATATCTGGCCACTGGATGCAGATGGCTCTGGAGGGGAAAGTGAGGCAGGTGACCTTGTATAGCCCTCCCTCACTTAAATCCAATTCACTTGACATTACCCCCCTGATCTCTTTGAGATCTCAAGACAACAAGTCTCTCGACACAGGACTGGCAAGTGAGAAGTCTTCAGTTCTTTCCAGTCAGTTGTGTCCTTAGGGAAACTTCCTGAACTGCAGCAGGTTTTTGGAAGTTGTATCCCTTGCTCCCTGAAAGAGACTCACTCATGCTGATCATTGCTGGGCACAGCCATCACCAAGGATCAGGCAAAGTGAATGGCATGGGGGTAGGATAGCCCACGATGATTTAGATCTTTTTTCTCTGGGGCAGATCACTAACCCTAACCAACTTTACTTCAACCCCCACCTCAGATACCCCATTTCCCAACATTTTAGAACTGCCCAGGACTGCTTTGTTCTTGGGATTCCTAAAGCTTGGGGTTATTCTACCTAGCTCCTGACCCTCTGAGGGTCCGCCTCTCTAGTCTGGAGAGAGATAGGAGGATCCCAAGACTCATGCAGGGGAGGGGTAATCAGAGAATCATAGGAAGATGATTAAAAGTGGGAGATCTGTGAACTTACCCCATTCCCAACTTGCTTACTGAGATGCTCAGGTCTAACTACATAACTGAGCTAGTTACTGCTATGCTGCAAGATCCCGGGACTCAGGCTCTTCATCCAGGAGAAAACAAAAGGCCATACTGAGAATGTGTCCATTGGCTAAATGTACAAAAGATAGTCAGGGTGGGGACGGGGTCTTCACTGGAAATGACTTTATAAAGTAGGTCTTTAAATTTCTTCAATGGCTTTCATTGCCCAATTGGAAAACTCAAATGTTCCCTTGTAGCAAGTGAAGATGAAGGTGTAGGGATTGGGTAGACTAAGTTTAAGAGTTGCCACTCAAAAATATGGACTTTTCCCCAGGCTCAGGAATTATAACTGGTCCCCCTAAACTGATTCTAAAAACATGACCCAAGAAGGGCTTCAATGGATCCGCAAGGTATTTTGGGAACAGTGTAGACAGGGCATGTCCACCCCATCCCTGGAGTCCTGCTGGTCTCTCAACAGTGCCCTGCTTTCTTTCTTCCATCTCTTCCTGGCAGGGCTTCGAAACTCAACTGTCACAGACATGCAGACCTACATGGACATGCTGAATCCTGAGATGGGCCTTCACAGCAGGAAGAAGGGAGGTCCCAGTACCCCACCACCCCCACCAAGCTTTCCTCCACCGCCTCCTCCCCCTGGCACTCAGATGCCCCCACCCCCTCCTGCCTATCCTGCTCCCAAGCCCCCCAGTGGGCAGCACACAGCTGATATCTACGTTCAGGCCAAGAGCAAACTTCGGCATGTGGAGAGAGAAGCCCTGAAGAGGGAGGTAATGGAGATGGGATCATTCCTGGCTTGCTCGGCCCCCCATATCCAGAGCATCCTAGCTAACCTTCAACCCACAGACTCAGGGTAGGGCAGACTTTAGGAGGGTGGGGAGGGGAAGGGAGAAGGAAAGGGGGAGGAAGGGAAAAAAATGCTTTCCTTAACTGAGGTCTGGCTGTATTAGGAGCCATCCAACCCTCCAAGGAAAGTATTTTTAAATGCTTATTTGCTCCATTTTGAGGCAATAAGAACCAGAAGTGACAGGTGGGGAAGAGGGGTGGGGGAAAGGGGACTGGGCTGTGTTAAGCTCTGGAGGCGAAGGGTTAAACTCTGAGTGGGGAAAACTACATAGCGAACATCTTTAAAGGATCTGTGTAGGGGAAAGCTCTCACTGTGCACTCCACTCCCCAACATCTGTGTGAAGGGAAAATCAGGTTACAGTGAACGGCAAAGATGATCCTGGAGAACAAAGATCTCATAGGGGTTGTGGAAGGAAGGGACGGAGTTATATTTCCCAGATAGTACAGGGGAAATCATTAGGGATCTGCAAATCTCAGGGCTTTCGAGCACCAACTTGGGAAAACAAAAAATGAGGGTTATGAGAGTGAGATAGAAAGGAAGGGGAGGTGTTGAGTAGATGTCCAGGAGAATAGGAACCCTGGACAGAACTCCAGCCATGGGAAACTAAGACAAGCAACAAGTGAGGAGAAGAAATGGGTGAGCCCCAAAAGCTCTCCCCCCAAAAGGGAGAGAAGAAATCCTGGCTTCCATACTTAGGGGATGAGGGCAGAGGGACTCATTCTGCCCTTGAAGTAGGGTTAGCACTTCGCAGTAAAAGATAGCATGAGTCTAGGGGTACAGGTGGGGGTGGGGCTACAGAAAGGTGCCATCTGTCCCCAGCAAGAGCTGTATGTTTGTGCCTGGATGCACCGTGTAGCATAAGCCTGGGGGTACAGGAAGATTCGATACCAACTGAGGCAGAAAGGAAAGAGCAGAGGTATTCCAGAAGGGAGGATGGTCTCTTCTCGTGCAGAATAGTTGCTCCGCCCCCATCCTCGGCATGAGAGGTGGGAGAAGGGAAAGGTTGGGGTTGAGGGCATGCAATAGCGGTTCGCTTGCCCTCTGGGACCATGAATGCCAGTGTTGCCACCTGGGTATTTCCTGCCTAGTGGGCCCTGGGCATTTCCCTTGGGAGGGAAATCCGGTCCGGGTGTGTCTGCCTGAGAGTGTGGGAGCTGAGTTTTGCCCGCTGTGGGGGCGCGGCGGCACATCTCGGCGTGCCCTTCTGTCCGGCCCCCGGGGTCGTGTATTTGTGTGTACAAGTGGGTCCGCCCGGTCTGAGCCGAGTGCGTGCGTGCGTGCCTGGCGGCCAGAGGGCTAGGGAGTCCCAACAAAGTGTCCTTTGTGGGATCCGGCCCAGTTATCCCAGCCTCCGCCTCCTTCTTTGTTTCCCGACTGGAGGGAGGCTAGGAAGCGGTTAGGGCTGGGTGTGGAGCCTGAGGACCGAGCTGGGCGGGGCAGAGGCGGGGCAGATGGCCAGCTCCGCCTCCCGAGAGCAGTTCAGTGGGATGGGGCCGGGGGGCTAGGGGACTGGGGGAAGGATGGGCAGGGTGGCCCAGAAAATAAATCCACGGGTGTCGCGTTTCCTGCAACGTGAGCCCGTCGGCAGAGCGCTGGATGGGAGCTGGAACTGGGGGTGGGGCAGAAAGAGGTAAACCCAGGCGGCTGGTCCTGGGACAGCCGCTGGGGCAGAGGGTTCTGTCCTTTCTCCCTTCTCGCTTTCCCTGACTTCTCGCGATTCCAAACCGGGACTGGCCTGCTCCCGGAGTCACGACCGACGGGGCGGGCGCTACCTGAGGCTGTCACCCGAGCCTTGAAACCCGAGGATGAGGCGCAGGCGCCGGTGTCACTTACAGCTATGGGTTTCCAGATGCGGAGGGGCTGAGGAGGACTGGGGCAGGGACGGGGCGGGGAGGAGCTCGAGAAACCTGGGTCCTCTTCTTCAGTCCTCCAGGGCCCTCTTAGGGAGCTGGCGGATTGAGATTTTGCGAAAGGTGAAGAGCATCAAAACTGGTCAGAAGGGTCCCAGAGTTCCCTGCGGTTTACCTTGAGTTAGGGTCCCAAGGCAGTGTAGTAGGGGGCCTGTTAGGAAGAGTAGGCGTAGAGGGGCTCAGGGGAGGTGGGTCCCCAACCTGGGGGTGAGGCAAACATCTGGCAGGCTTGGGCTGGGGGGAGGGGGGTCGGAGGAGATTGCTCTGACGGGGCGTGGCCCAGCTCCCTAGGTAGCAGCCCACTTGGGGGGCTGGAGGGAGGGGGTGGAGCCCAGTAGCCCGGGATTGGTGGGGTGCTGTCAGGACCCAGGAGCGGATAGGCGAGTAGGCCGTTGGCCGGTCTTGTAACTTGAGAGGACAGATCGGGTAGCGCAGGTGTCGGGTCCGCGCCGCCCCCGCTAGCAGGTGCAGAGCGGGGCGTCACCAGGTACAGTCGCAGGTAGGGCAGCCGCCGCCCTGGGCTCTTCGGGGACTAAGGGCCGCGTACCTTGGGAAGGGCTCGGGGCTCTGGGCGCGGGCCGCAGATCGAAAACCGGCCCGGTCCGGCCCTAGACAGCTGGGATTTCTGGGGCCCGTCCGAGCCGTCGAGGAAGCTGGATTTTAGCCACCCGGAGGCCTTGGCAGGGCCCGGCGGCGGAGGCGCTTGAGAATCCTTCCCCTTGCCCCGACCAATCTTCCCCGACGGTCCCCTGTGCTAAAGAGGCTAGGCCAGCCGTCTGGGAGCAGCCCTTCTGCCTCCACCTCAGGACCGGGCCTGGCAAGCCACCCTGTGCAGTGTGTGAGCAGAGGGGAGCCCTGTCCCTCCCCTGCACTTCCCGGCCGCATCTGCTTCCCTCCCCAGGGCCGCCCGGGGGCGCGGCCACAGATACCCCCAACTCTGGCTCACCCAGGGCGGGCTTTGAGCTGGTTCCACTGAGGCGGTGGGTTAGACAGAAGCCGAGCCTTCGCCGACGGGGGTGGAGGGTGCTGTCTCCCCGCCCTCGGACCAGCAGCCCACGCTCGGCGCTCCTCCCTCCCTCGCAGCTGAGCTCCCGCGACGGCCACGACGGGCTGCGGCGGGTGGACTCGGGCCGGAAGTCCCGCAGCTTTGGCAAACAGCCCAGCACCGGGGACTATTACCGCCAGCTCGGCTACGGCCCCGGGGAACCCTTGGCAGCCAGTCTGGGGATGGCCCATAGCGAGGAGGTGAGAGCCTCGCAGCCCAGCCCAGTCTTGCCCGGTCCCTTCTCACCCGATCCAGAGAGCTTTACCTCCACCCGCCCCCAGCCCCCACGTGCCCGGGGGCAGGACCCCGAGCTGTCCCCGGGCCAGCTCCAGGCACCCTGATCGCTTTCTCACCCTCTCTTTTCCTTATGCCCCCAGGCCGCTCTCCTCTCTGGTAACCACGTGCACAACGGCAGTGTAGCAAACCACCGGGTGTCCAAGGACCTACCGCCCCCGCCCCCGCCCCCACCCTTGCCCGAAGCCCTGAGTACCCCGCCTCCACCACCACCTCTGCCCATCGAAGGGTCCGGGCCCATCTGCAGCCAGCGCCGCTCCTCCTCTTCCACAGGCAGTGAGTTCGGGAAGCTGGGGGCGGGAGAAAGGGTGACAGAGGTCCCAGTCCAGCACCAGGACCCTGTCGGGTGGACCCAGGGGGACTGGGGGGTGATGAGAATGGGGTACCTTGGATTCAAACGGGAAGAAGAGGGACTGTAAAGCATGATGGCAGTTTTTGTGCTGGTATAGATTGATGCTCTTGGGGGGGGGAGGTACACCAGCCGCCAGCCCCCTTTCTCCCTGTCTAATTATGGGCCCCTAGTAAGGAGGAAAGGACCTTGGTAAAGGACCTCAGGACAGGGCACAGGGAGTAGAAGAAGTAGGAGGGCTGAGCTTTGCAGTTGGACAGATCTCTTCTGGGTTCCCTTTCCATCTCGACAATTATCCAGCTGGGAAGATCACTTGACCCCTCTAAACTTCAGTTTCCTTCTGTACCAAGTATATAGTAAGAGTATATACTTGTAGTATATATTCTATACTTGAGCAGAGCGTATAGGAGTATACTCTACTATACTCCTGTAGTATAGAAGTATATTATAGGAGTATAATTACCCCATCCCTGCTATGACTTTCAAATCTCACAGACCTGTAGGAAGGGCCAAAGCAGTTAATAGATCTTAGGTACCACACAGATTTTTATTGTGGTGTGTTGGGGGTGAGGGGAAGAAGGATCTAATTGCCTATTCATTAGTCATCTTTTCATCTTGGATCAGAATTCAGTCAATTCAGGAGTGTCCCTTGAAAGAAGAAAGATCAGAGAGATTATGGCTAATTCAAACTGAAAAATAATTTTTTAAAACCCAACACTGTGTGTGTGGGATGCTTATATTTCCCCCTTTCTCCCAGGATTTGGGGGTCCACAGATTTATCTGCCTTAGTAGTTGATTTCTGAAATCATGGCTAAGGAACCTGGATACAAAACAGGGGAATGGTGTGGAGAACCCACTCCACCAAATCCTTCGAATCTTCTCCATCAATCTTGTTCAGTAACTGTAGGAAACTAGCCTAAAATTAAAACTGGGACTGTGGCCAACTGACACACAGAACATCCATGACTGTAGTGTGCATGTCCCTTTTCTGATCTGCTCACCAGTTAGTTATTCATCCACATATATATGCATCCATCTATCCAACTAACCATTCATTCAACAAGTCAGACTGCTAGGTTCTGAGAACATGAAAGCAAAAGTGACACAAGCCCTGCCTTCCAGGAGTTTACACTTTTTATCTCCTTCAAACTTTCTGTTTCTGAAGGTCCTTATTTCTTACACCTGCAAACTTTTTTTTTTTTAATGTTTCCATTCAATGTCCCATTTATATTCTTGCTGTCCTCCTTCATCTTGGCTCCTATTCTCAGTCCTCTCCTGGAGCCCCTGAAACTACAGAAAGCTCACAAATCTCCAGGAGAAAGTTGAACTATTTTCCCCAGTGTAGAATGGTGGTTTGGGTTAGGAAGTCCTGGACTCTGTCTCTGAATCTTCTGTTTCCTAAAGTGGGGACTATCCCCTGACCCACACATTTGATAATCCTTCCTCAATAAAAGGCCTGAGAGAATCCTAGCCACACCCTAAAAGGTGATTGTAATTGTCTTATCTTCCTATCTCTACAGCAGGATTTTTTTTTTTTTTTCATTTCAGCATTTTAGGGTTTACACTGACACACTGACCTAGCTTGGGGAAAATTCAGGTAGGCTCAGATATTAGGATCAAGGGTGGCTAGGCTATCAGATCTATAACCAAAGGAAGACTCGTGTGCACACACTTGTTAGAATTCAGCTCTCCCCCCCCCAACAGAATAGAGATTAGAACACTGAATTTGAAATTAGGAAGATCCAGGTTCAAATGCTACCCTAGACACAAGCTGCTGAACTCTGGGCAAGTAACTGGATCTCACTTCTTCATCAGGTAAATGCAGAGATTGAACTCAGTGGATTCTTAAGATCCTTTCCAGCTCTAAACCGATGATTATTCCCTAAGATGCAGCTCAGGCATCAGATCCAAAGAATTCTCCTCTCTTTGGTTAAGACTGGCACTGTGTGTGATAATAATGGAGCTAGATGCCCCTCTTCACTCAGACTGGACCACCCCAAACCATGCTTCCTGACTTAGGGCTAGGAAGAAAACATTGGAAGCCCTCTTGGCTTAGTCACTCCGCTTAGGTGTTTAGGGATAATCTTAGCCTCCCTTCTCTTCCCCCTCCTTGTCCACTCCTCTTCTGTTCCCTACCTGTAGTTTTGCCCACAATCCAACATCCCGTTTGCTTTTTCTCTGCTGTCCCCAGGTTCTTTGCCTGCTCCATACCTCTCCTAACTGTTCTGTTGCTCTCTCTCTCTCTCTCTTTCTCTCTCTCTCTCTCCTAGAAGTGAGAGCTTTGAGGTGCAGAAAGAGTAAGTAACAGGCCTGCTTTCTATTCTGGCTTTGCTTGAGGTGCAATGTGGGAGGGGAAGTTAGGGGAAATCCAGACAGGAGAGAAGAGACCTTGGACTTGGGATAGTATAAATAGAGCAAAGGATGAACCAAGGGATGACTGAGTGTTGTTCTGACAGGTGGTGCTGGGTGCTGAGGGGAAGCCCTCCCTGTTATGCTAGGAAGAAAAGAATATGTCATAAAAAAAAAAAAGTAGATTTGTTTCCTCCATCCCAACATTCCTGTCTGTTTTGCCTATGAAAATAATTCCCATTTGTGCCTCTCCCCTCCACCTTTCCTTTCCTTCTTCCTCTCCAGTGGTCCTTCCTGGAGGTGCTTAAATATACCCTCCCTCAGACCAGGAAGAGGGGAGAATGATTTGCTCCTGACTGGACTCAAATCCCTTCTCCCAGATTATCCTTTGATTTTCTCCCCCACAGTCCCCCCCCCCAATCTCACCAGACACAATCCAGGAAATGCAAACTTAACCCTGAGACTTTGCATGTTATTACACAGAACTTGGGACTTCACCCAGAACACCAACCTTCCTTGCCCAAACCCCCAACCTCAACTCCATACATCCTCATCCCTCTGTTCCATGAAGAACCACTCTTCTGGACCAACTCCCCAGAGAATTTGAGTCTTTTACTGGGTTGGGAGCTGAAGAGTTCGTGTGTGTGTGTGTGTGTGTGTGTGTGTGTGTGTGTGTGTGTGTTTGAAAAGGGGGTGAGGGTGCCAGATGCTGGGACACTTGAGTCTAGTGAGGTCCTGGGTTCCCAGAGCCCTGGGCCATGACAATTTAGTTCAAGGATCACCAAGCTTTGCTGATGAAGCATAGGGGTGGGTCTGGGATACTCCGGGAGGCTCCTCCCTGAGACCAGGGAACCAGGGAACAAAGGTCAGGTGACTGGCCAGGGAGATCACAGATCAGGGTGAACACCCGGCTGCATCAGGTACAGCTTCCTCTTCCCTCTGGGCTTTGACGGCCCCATCATGAGCCTCCAGGGGCATTCACCCATGGGCTATCCCACTGAAACCAGCAAAGCTGGCTCCTTCCCACTTCGTAAGTACTGGCTGACCCCACCAGTGGAAATGAGGTTGTGGGGGTGGAGCGGAATGGGGAGGCAAAGCATAGAGTTCAGGGAGGAGGAAGGTGCTTGATAAGGAGACTGGTCTGGATACAGAGTTGTAGGCTGTGCCAGTGTTGCTTTACTCCTGTGGGGACTAGAGGGATCTTCCAGGGTTCTTAGGTGTTTGCTGAAAAGCTGTACTGCCCACCCCAAGCAGGACCATGTCTTACTCAGGCTCAGCTTATGGCTGGGTCCTGTCTGGCCAGGATGGGGAAGGCCTTTTCTGGTCTTGTGCTCTAAAGCAGGCTAGCCAGGACTGTGTGGGGCAGAGGGGGGACGGGGCTTGAGCTAGGAGTCCCTCATGCTGCAGCATCCTCTTTCTTGGACCAGGTACCAAGTCCTTCAATATGATGTCCCCAACGGGAGACAACTCTGAACTCCTGGCAGAGATCAAAGCTGGCAAGAGTTTGAAGCCAACACCACAGAGCAAGGGCCTCACCACGGTCTTCTCAGGCAGTGGACAGCCCTCGTCTCTGGTAAGGCGTGGAGCCCCCTCTTCGGTCTTGGTCCTCCGGCCTCTGACTCTGGGACCCTCCTATCGGAGTGTTCCCAGTCACCATGCCTTCCCTTTCCAGACGGATGCTCCGCCCCTGTCTCCATCACTATCCCGGCCCAGGAGCCCCACTCCGCCAGCCAGCTCCATCCCTGGGGCGGGCGGAGGCCCCCATCAGCCTGTTCTCAATGGCAGTTTGGCCCCACCACTGACTTCGGCCCAGAACTTGCCGCTGGACGTTGAGACTCTGATCCCCACACATGATGAGCAGGGGCGCCCCATTCCCGAATGGAAGAGGCAAGTGATGGTACGGAAGCTACAGATGAAGATGCAGGAGGAAGAGGAGCAGAGGCGAAAGGTGGGCCTGGGGCCTGGGTTGACCCTGCCTCCCCACTATCCCTCCAGTCTATAAGCTCTTCGGGAGCTCCCCTTCTTAACCCTCTGGCAAATTCAGAGCCTGCCCCTTGCTCACTGGCTTAGTATCTCCCCCCTTCTCTTCTTTCAGTCCCTCCCTGCTCTCAACCTCAGCCATCATCGAAGATTGTCCCAGCAGATATCCAAGTCATACTCAGGGACCTATTCTCCAACAAGTCTATCAGCTACCAAAAAAAAAAAAAAAAAAAAAAAGAAAAGAAATTGTTTTGTTTTTACAAATGAAAGCGATAAAAAGATATTTATGCAATCCCCTCTACTGAGGAGATTCTTGTAGGTCCAGACTGAGAGAATCCTCAGGATGCTGGAACCATGAGTCTCCAAAATAGGGATTGAGAGCCAAAAGCAGTTCAGGAGTTCTTACTTTTTTTTTTTTTTTTTTTTGTCATGGACTCTTTAGTTTTCCGGGGAAGTCCATGGGCCCCTTTTCAAATTAAATTTTTAAAATTGAATATTGAAAGAAATGCTCAATTTGAGTTATGAGTCATTGAAAATAACCATGTAACCTTCTCCCATCGGATTCATACACTCCCTGGAACAGCCAGGCTGCAGGTTAAGAAACCCTGCTCCTGGGACAGCTGGATAGAGCACCAGCACTGAAGTCAGGAGGATCTGAGTTCAAATTTGACCTCAGACACTTATTCTTCCTAGCTGTGTGACCCTAGGCAAGTCACTTAACCCCAATTGCCTCAGGAAAAAAAAGAAAGAAAGAAACCCTGCTCCAGCCTAGGTTTCTCCTCCTTTGCTGTTCAGAAAAGGAGGAATTTGCCCTCTGGCCATTCCCAGTCCCACATTTTCCCTCCAGCAGATGCTTTCTCTCACTTAGATAAAAATATTAAAGTTAGAGATTCAGAAAACAAACTGCAAAAGCTTCCCCAAAGTGGTGACCCTAGTTAGAGGAAGTCAAGGGGCATCTATGTGGGAAGGCTCACAGCAGGATATCTTTGGATGGGGATCCAAGGGACTCAGCATGGGGGGCGTGATCCTTTTGATGAATCCATCGGAGGGACTTGATCACCTTTCAACTGAGGTCTTGCCAGTTCTAGCCCGAAGCTTGAGCGCAGGAGAAGGGGCTATTTCTGGGCTAAGTGGAGGGGCTTGTCTAGGACCCCGGTTTAAATGCCTTTTACACGTTCCCTTGGTGGTGTAATGAGCGACCAGGCTCAGAGACCTTGTCCACAGCAGCAGCGAACCAGATCCTGCCTGGCTCACTCTTCCGCTCAACCAGAATGCCCCGGACGGGGCTGCGGCGAGCTCTCACCCTGCTCCTGGTCCTCCTTGACCGAAGCCTCTTCTCCATTGGCTGCTGCTCCGGCCCACCTCACAGGCTACCATTACACCACCCGGGATATGTAAAGGCTGAGGGTGTGTTGCCCGCGGGCCTCCGGGAGTGGGGCCAGAGGGAGACCTGCGTTCCCCTCCCCTCTCTTCTCTTCCCCGTCTTAGCTGACCGCGGGCTACTGCTGCTACCAACCAGAAGGCTGGAGGTTCTCCCACACACATAATGCCATGCTGGGGCCCTTCGGGGAGCTCATGACCGAAGAAGACATCCACCGGATCGAGCAACAAATCGAAAACCTCCAGGTGATGCATAAGGCCCAGAAGCTGGAGGCGCAGCTGGAGCAGCTGGAACTAGAGCTGCAGCAGCTGCTGCCCGTCTCGGCCGCTGTGTCCAGCCACCGGTTCACAGTCAACCCCCGCCGCATGCAGGGCCGGGCCGCTGACCTGCCCGCCTGGTGCAGCAGGATCTCCACTCTGCTCAAGAGCATGGCCATACTGCTGGCCACTTTGGGCGGCCGGCCGGCCCACCTCACGGATCTGGTGACTGCTGAGACCGGGCAGCCTCTGGCCCCCGTGGCAGACTGGCGGCCGGAGTCCGGGGGCCTCGGCCGCTCGTACTCCTTCAGCTGCAGCCGGGAGGAGGTGGCCCGTGAGATCTTGGAGTGCGGGGTCTCGGTCAAGAGTCTCAAAGCCAACTTTGAGATGCACGTGCAGAGCCAGGAGGCCGAGGACTGGTACCCACGCAGGCTCTCGTTGCCAGTGAGCGTCACCGTCTCTGACGTCTTTAGCCGAGAGCCCATCCTGGAGGAAGACTACGTGTCCGGAAGCATGGCCCAGCCACGTGTGGTGGAGGGGCCCTCGGCAGCCAATGGGGCTGAGCACTTCCTGGGGGAGCCAGCAGAGCCCTCATCCCCCGAAGACCCCTTAGCCAGCCTGTATCCCCCAGAGGAGCCCGGCGAAGAGGTGACGGTTTTTGAGCCAGAACAGCTAGCACAAAACCCACCCCTCTCCACGGAGCTTGGCGGCGTCCAGGACTATATTGACATGCGGAAGGAGCGGATCGTCTACCTCTTTCTGGAGCACTGGCGCAAATGGACTTTCAGCGGCTCTGGGCGCCATACCCAGGCCCGCCTCCGCAGGCTGCTGCCCCGAGTGGTGGCAGCCGGGGCCCCAGAGCCCGAGCCCAAGCAGGGGCCGGAGAAGCCAGCCCATCAAAGCCATGGCAACGACCACCGGTTGCTGTATTTCATGAAACAGCGGCACGTGGTGGGCAAATTGCTGGCACACTGGCGGAGTCTAATGTGCCAGGTGCCCTCCCGGCAACTGCGCCGCCTGAGCCGGGTGCAGGGTCTGTACTGGCCGGAGCACTTCCTGCCCCCCTTGGGTGGGGTGCCCGCCAGCTACGACAGCCTCACCTTGGACCTCTTCATGCTGGGATATTTCCAGCTGCTGGAGATGCGCATGAGCCGGGAGGAGCGCAAGTTCCGCCACCTGCTGTGCTACGAGATGTTCGACAGGTTGGGCAGCCATCCTTGGGAGCTTATCCGCCTTTTCCACAGAGTAGTGCTGGAGGAAGTGGAGGCCGGGCGCCGGGACTGGCAGGATGGTTTCGAGGATCTGAAGAGGGCCTTCTTTGGGGACAGCCCGGAGCCGGCCGCGGAGGAGCCTCTGGCCCAGCCCCAGGCGTCGGCCTCTGTCCCTCAAGCTCCACCCCCACCTCTGCCCCCACCTCCGCCCCAGGCTGAGCCCCCCGCCCCGGGGCCGGCTCCCACTGAGCCCCTCAATCGGGCTGACTCTCTGCAGCTGGTAGCGGAGCTGGGCGAGTTCAGCAACGAGGACATTTGCCGCTACATCGACCGAAGCTTCTCATTCTGGAAGGAGAAGGAAGCCGAGTTGTTCGACATCTGAGCAGAAAAGTCGTGGTCATCTGTCCCTGGGGAATGGTGGACCCCACGCCGGCGTCTGCTTGCGACTTCAGGAACTGTGGAAAGGGGAATCGGATGAGTGAGGGCAGCCCAGAGTTTGAAACCCAGCCAGGGGCCGGATCAGGAGCAGCTCTAATTGGCGATGGCCTTCATTCGGAGGGACAGGCGGCAGCTGTGGCGACATAGCTGGGATATAAAGCTGCCTGGAGCTCTCCTCCTTTGTCCAAGGTGGCTCCCCAGAGCAGTCACTGAGGCCGGGGAATAGATCCTCTCCAAGGGATGATTCTCTACAAAACAAAGAAGGTGCTCTTTCCAGGATCCAGACTCATTGTCCACTCTGCAGACCCGACTCACATCCAGGGCCCGCAGCCCTGGAGCCACTAAGGAAGTAACTCCTGCCAACTGGTTGCGACCCCATTATGATTTTGCAACTGGGGCCTGACTTCTCTCTGAGATTGGGAACTGGGGAAGTTCCAAGCTCTGATTTGGCCAGAGGGCCTTGGGACTGGGGAAACTGAGTTGTGTGCAGTGTGATGTATGCAGATTACGTCTCCCTTGTTACAGAATAATAAAGATCTTTGCCTTCAAGAGGTGCCCACCATGGATAGGTCCTAGACTCTCTTTGCCTTTTAGTTCATTTACACCAGGGTTCAGGGAGCGGCAAGGGCACTCTTTGCCAGTCAGCAAAACAGTTGACAAGCAGGATACCTGGGTAGCACTCCTGCTGCCTTGGACTATCCTCAGGTTTTATTCTCAAGGCAGAGCCAGTGTCCATATTATAAATATCTTTTCATCTGTCCCAGTGAAATCTGAAACAGCTCCCTTGCCATCCCAAGCTCTGGAGCTAGATCTCTGTGGCCTTCTCCTCTTGCCGCCCTACCCCCATCCTCCTGGATGTTGGTCCTGGCAGGTAATGGTCATCCTACAATCCACTTCACCTTTAAGCCTGTGGTTCTATTTCTTGCCATTGTTTTGGCCCTGCCTCTAGGTGGGGGAGTGGAACAGCTGTGTAAACTTATGGTGTAGGAAATGAGGTGAGTGCCGCATAAGAGGCAAATTATTTTCAGGGATTGTTGGAAGTTTTCTCAGTAAAATCAGAGATAAAGCAAGGTCATCACTATTTCCAATATAATTTTACACAGTATTAGAAACTCTGAGAGGTAGTGGATATAATGGTAGACTTAAAGCCAAGAAGACCTAGATTTAAGTCCCCCTTTTGATATTTAGTAGCTTTATGACCTTGGGCATATCATTTACCCACTCTGAGTTGCAAGCCACTGTAAGACCTTTCTACTAAGTTACAGACAGGTTGTGATCTTCTTTGATGGTGGGAATTTCCAGATCTCCAAAATCATAGTTTCTTGGGGTCTTGATTAGAAGTAGAAAATATAACAGTTAAAGGGGGAGGAGGAAGGGGAAAGAGAAAGAAAAAAAATTAAGGTAATAAAATCTCTAGCCCTGAAAGTCTTTAAAAGAAGAGGCTGAAAAACTGTCTTCTACTTTTCTACTTCCCCCTTCCAATGGTTTTCCATCTTCAACTTCCAGACCTCATTCCCTGCTTTTTTAAGACCTCCAGGATCCAGATTTGCCCTTAGTTCTTTCCCTCCCCTCTCCAATTATGAGGAATCATGTCCTGGATTCTGACTTCCTCCCCACCTCACTGCATATTCTAGCCCTGAACTCCTCTGGTTGTGTTACAGGAGGAGGAGGAGGAAGCCCGTCTAGCCAGCATGCCTGCCTGGAGGAGGGACATCCTTCGGAAGAAGATGGAAGAAGAGAGGTAAACTGGGCATTAAGAGGGAGTTGGTGTGGTACCTGGAGTGAGAGCAGAAATAGGAAGCACTACTAACCCACTATTCGTTTCTCTTTCCAGGGAGCAAAAACGGTGAGTGTGCACCTGTTTTACCTGGAACTGCCTGGGCCAAGTTCTTTATACCCCTCAGATACTCCATTCTGTTCTCTGCAACCCTACATCTCTCCCTTTAGTAATCTTTGCTGCTTATGTTTTCCTGCCATCTTTTCTCCCCAGTAATATTGGCCATCATTCATCTCTCTCCCCCATATTCTTCTGCTGTGTCCATTTCTTGGTTCCTCTATAGCCTGACTGGCTGCCATCATTCTGTCTCCTATAACCTGACATGTCATATTTCTATCTTCTCTTACTTTGATCTGTTGCCTCATTTGTCTCCCCATAACCTGAACTACTGCCAAACGATACCCCATTTCTCTGACCTCCCACAACCTGCCCAGCTGCCCCTCTCCTTCCAGTCTCCTAAGCAGATGACTGGCATACCATACTCATTTTTCTGTCTCTTAGCACCCCCCCCAACCTCGATTGCTTAAGTCTTCTTCCCCCCTCCCCTAGTAGCTTAGGTTCATCTCTCATCCTCTCTCTGTCCATCTCTCTCTCTCTCCCTCTCCTCTCTCTCTCCTCTCTCTCTGTTTCTCTTTCTCCCTCCCTATCTCATCCTGGGTTCTTCTTTGGTAAACAGAAAAGAGGAGGAGAAACTGAGGCAGGAGGAGGAGCGGCGGGAGAAGGAGCAGTCGGAGAAGCTCAGGACACTGGGGTATGACGAGACCAAACTGGCACCCTGGCAGAGACAGATAATCCTGAAGAAAGGAGACATTGCGAAGCATTAGGTGTTGCGAGGGCCCGTCCTCCTCCCACCCCTGCCCCAGCCTTTGCCGTGACTCACCCCGACGGCCCCTCCCTCAGAGCTTCTGGGGCGGGGGGGGGGAGGGGGAAGAATTGGGGAGAGAGGATCCCGATAGGGCTTGGCGAGATACAGGGTCTGGGCTCCGCCTCTGGGAACAAGCACCCCCTCTAAAGCCCTGGTCCCTCAGTTTCTCCCCGACTCTCAGTCTCCACTCCATCCCCCACCACACAATATATCCGTGTAGCCTTCTTCTTCCCTAGATCCATTCTCCATCCCCCCCTCCCGGCCCCACCATCCCGGAGAAACTGTGCCGCAGTCTGCATACAAAAAGTGCCCAAGTCCAGGATTCAGAGAGAACCTCTGCTGATTTGCATGCTAGTTTGCATATGATTTGCATGTTCATTGAATGTCAAAATGTACGAATATCTCCCAACCCTCGTGGGCGGTTGTTTCCCCTAGTCCCTTTTCTGGGTACAGTCAGATCTACAGCCTCCGCCCTGACTCCTACTCCCCAAGTTCAGTGGGGCTGACCTAGACCAGCCTGGGACATTGGGGGATGGGATGGGGAAAGGGGGGAAAAGACTGCCGGTTGGGTCGTGCGGTACAGCAGTTCTGGGGGGGCTCTTTAATTAGCATTCTCCTCCCCCTTCCATCCAGGCTCACTTCCCCTCCCCGCCCCCCCGGCTTGGTCCTCCCTCCCTCCCTTTCTTCGACAGTTTGCTTTCAGTCATTTGTTTACCAGAAAGTGAAAGAAAAATTAGCTACCCTGGGGCCCGAACCGGCGCCCAGAGTGACACCTCCACCCCCCAACCCCCACTTCTATACTTATTCCTTGACGACACGTAGCTTCAGCAGCCGCCTCAGGGGTACAGACTTCCGCAGCTGCCATATCACCCCCGTAAGCCCTCCCCCCGAACCCCGAGGCCCCTTCCCTAGGTCTTTACCAAGGGAAACTGTTGGGGGAAGGACCGGGAAAGGAGCAGGATGGGGCTTTTGTGCTTTCCTTTTTTTGTTGTTCTAAATGGTTTTTGTCACTTTCCTTCCGGCGCCCTCAGCGGAAGAGCCTCGGCCCTAGCCCTCGTTCTCTGCCCCTTCTTTTGCTCCATTAAAGGAATCCACCTGTTGTCCCAGGCTTGGGAAGGGGTTGTTCAGTCAGTCATTTTGCGCTTTTTTTTTTTTCTAGTTTCTCCCTGTGGGGGGCGGGGCTTTCTAGAGTGGGGCGGAAACAAAGGCCATCCGAGATTCATCTTTCCCAGCCAGAAAGACAGAACTTCCCCGAGCTCCCGGGGAAATGGGTGCCTTCTCCGTCGTGCCCCCGGCCACCGGGTTCATTCATCTACGGCCGCCCTAGTAACTTGACCCCAATTCATTGGGCGTCCTCGAGGAACAAACCTACCCCCCCCCCACCCCACAAAACGATTACACAGGCGAATTTGCTCCTGTAGTTTAATATTGAACTAGCAAGTCGCTGCCAACTTCCGAGCTTTGACAGAGGTTAACGCCCTCTGTCCCAACACTCGGGTGCCCAGAGGGAGGAGGGGGAGGGCGAGGGAGAAGGAATAACCCGCTCCGAATTAGGGGCGATATAAGTAACATAACATGTCTACACACTTAAGTAACAATACTTAGGGCTTCCGGCGGCCGCCACCTCGGGGGCCTGAGCCGCCTCCTTTTATTTTTAACCCTTCCCCGGCCGCCTGGCTGGAGGAAAGGCTTGCCAAGGCGGCGACAGTCCCTTCTCCAGCACGGGCACGTCACGGCCCCCGCTGCAGCCGGCTGCGCAGATCTTCCGCGCAGCCCTCCAGTCCCATGCGCTCCAGGGCTGCGTATACTGCGCCCAGCCCCGCGGGCTGCTGCTGGCGCCAGCGCTTGAGCATCTCGTATTGCTGGTCGCGAAAGCGGCCGATCTCCGCCTCCACAGCCTCGATTTCCGCCTCCCGAAGTCCCAGGGTTCTCACAAACTCCTTCCAGCGCCGCGCCGGCACCGCGTCCATCACCTCGTACAGCTGCGGGCCCGGCTGGAGAGTGCCGGCTGCGGGTCCTGTAACAACCGAGGGAAATTGGAAAGAGGTGGGCCCGAGGGGGTGGACGGGCTTCAGGGGCTGAGGGAGAATTATTGATGTGGATCTATGAGAGGAAAGGAGTCCGGCGTTTAACCCATCATGCTCACCATTCCCTCTGGTGGCCGGTTGGCCCCAGAGCACGGGCCATGCATCTTCTGGGCCCGTGACTTCCCGGGCCAGAGGAGGGCTGCTAGGACTTCTGGTCCCCATGAGCTGTAGGGCACACGCCTCACTATACCTATTCAGAGGCAGGGAAGCTCTGCTGCCAGGTGAGGGGTTGAGTAGCTGAAAGCAGAAATAGCCCAGTTCCCTTCACCAAGCAATAATTATCCCTCACTCCTAGAGCATCTCCCAGCTGACACACCCTCCCACCTCCCAGACATGGCCATTTTCCTCACCCACTGGCGTTTCAAGGTCTCCATCTCCGTTTCATCTGCCAAATGAGACAAAAAAAGAACCAGTCAATTGCTGAACTGGGCTCCAGCACCTCTAAGGCCCTCCTTCAGCATCTCTCAGGGCCTCTTTGCAGCTCCTATGAAAATCTAAGCTAGGTGCTTTTTAAATTTTATTTATTTATTTATTTATTTATTTTTTGCTGAGGCAATTGGGGTTAAGTGACTTGCCCAGGGTCACACAGCTAGGAAGTGTCTGAGACCAGATTTGAACTCAGGTCCTCCTGACTTCAGGGCTGGTGCTCTAACCACTGCGCCACCTAGCTGCCCCTAAATTTTATTTATTTTTGCTGAGGCAATTGAACTTAAGTGATTCGCCCAAGGTCACACAGCTAAGAAGTATTAAGTGTCTAAAGGCCAGATTTGAACTCAGGTCCTCCTGACTTCAGGGTTGGTGCTCTATCCACTGCACCACCTAGCTGCTCCTTGTTGTGGCAATTTCTTAAGATAAAACAACAATGAAGTTTGCCACAACTGTCAACTCTTTCCCTTGAACCTTTAGACTTACTTAGAGATTTACTAACTGGTCTAATTTCTTTTTTCCCCTTTTAAGTCAGGGTTCTTAAGGTGAGGTTAGGAGAGATACTTACAAAGAACCTGGGGCTTTGGGACCCAGCTTTTCCGGTAGATGTAGAACAGGCCCCATCCTAGCAAGAACAGAACTGTTAGCGATAGGGGCACCACCAGGAAGTATTGGAGCCAGACCCCTGAAAGAGAAAGGCGTCTGGAATAAATATCCCCTCTTATCTTTGATTCTAACCTCCAGGAAGGTCAGAAGCATTAGAAGGCCCAGTCGAACTCAGCCCCAAAAAGTCTCCAACCACTCACCCTGCTTGGGGCTAGAGATTCCGGAGCACATCTCTGAATGGCTCCCAGAGTCATTTCCACAATGGATACTAGTAGACCTGGAGTTAGATGGAGAGTAGGGAACCAATCTGTTGGATGTGGACAATTTGTTTTCACTCTCAAGACTATAAAATATACAAAGAAAGTGAACTGGAACTCAAGCTTCAATTAATACCTTATGAATATGTAAATCCTATTTACAATATTTGGGGGTAAAGAATTCCAAGCCAATGTTCCTGCACAGGAAAGGATCATCTTTCAGTTTCTCCCTCTCTTTTTCTTTTGGATTTGGTTGGAGTGGGAATTACTATGCAGTGGGTTTGCCTAAATTAGGGGTATACCTCACTGGAGCCCCTAGAACTAAGCGGCACAGCATCCTTCTATCACCTGTGTTGTTAGTTCACTTAGTCACTAATAGCAGCGACTCCAAGCAGCTGTCCATCTTCCCACTAAACCTATGTTCGTTTGTCCCCTCTCTATTCCCAAATCAAATACATTTTACCTCCCCCATCACCCATTCAAAACCAGATTCTCTCCTCTCTTGCCCAGACACCCTGTCCCAGTGACTCGAGTTTCACTTTCCCAGCACCAAATGGTGTTTTGAAACCCCCTGTCCCTAGCCCAAGCATCCCCTTCCCTTCTTCCTGCTGTGGTACATATAAGCACACTACCCCACCCAGCAACACCCCATCCTAGGGGAAAATGGAGTTGCCCAGAAGGGCAGGGTAGTTACGTGGGACAGGGTTCAGTAACACAATTGTTCTTCAGGTCCTGACAAAAGCCTGGCAAACACTTCCCACAAACAGTGTCTTCTCTAGAACCTGGAAGCAGCCCATAAGAAAATGACATTAGATTTGGGGGCAGATAGAGCAAGGAATGATAAAAGGCTAAGCCATGAGGTCTCGGGGAGAAAAGGAAGGACTCACAAGGGATGTGTGTGTGTCGGTGCAGAATTTCACAGTCTCGACATCGAACGCAAAGGAAAGGTGAGTCAGACCGGCAGTGGTTTACAGAGCATTCAGGGAACCAGCCGGGGGCACAGCCACACTGGGTGTTGGCTATAATGGAGCAGTTCCGGATGACAACCTGATGGGCAGGACCTGAGAGGCAGGAAGAAAATCAGACCTGGCCCTGTACAGAAACCCAGCACAAGACCTGCCTTCAGAAGACAGGGACTTTTGTCATCAGCATCAGAGCCCAGTTCCTGGCTCAGAGTGTGTTCAATTGACCTGAATAAAGAAACTTAAAGACAGATCAGACAGAAAGCAGAAAGAGACCAATACTCAATACAGAGCCAGAGGAGAACTAGAGATGGCCTGAGAGAGCATCAGAAATAGACCACTACAGAGAGAAAGGGATGAAAGGAGGAAGGTCAGCAAGGGAGCTTAGAGAGAGACAAAGTGAATCAGGCATAAATCAACACAGAAAGAGTGGGAAAGGGGAGTGATACTAAGAGAAAGACACAGAGAGATCCACAGAGCAGAGTGATATCCTTGAGAGGCAAAGAGTTAAAGAACAAATGAAGGAATGAGTGGAGGAATAGAGAAAGAAAAAGTATAGAAATTAAGTGTTTGTATTCTACCATCCTCATCACAGGCTTGACATCGAGTACACTGCATCTCCTTATGGTTCTCTCTAGAGAGGAAGGTGTCCTGAGGGCAGGGTTGACAGGAGGAAGGGCCTTCCGGCTCAGTGCAGGGGGCTTCCAGGAAATGCCCTACAGATGAGAACTTCAAAACTCAGGGACAGATGAGTCCAAAAAAAAAAGGGGGGGAGGGGGTCAGGGTCCCAAATCCTCCCCAATAGTTTTCTCAATTGATTTAAAGTGCCCACCCACCACATCTTTGGGGTCCCCAGTCTTTGTTCCTCCCAATTCTCCCAGCTCATTCAAAGGTCCATGGTCATCTTCACCTCACAAATCCCAGCTCTAAATCCTCTCTAGAGTCCTGACACTTTCCCACTTCAGCACCCCCAGCTCCCTTCCTTGCAACTTCTCACCTGCTGGGCAGCTCCTACAGTACTGTCTACTTGATTCATCCCAAAAACATTTGGGAGTTGAGGAAAGACAGGATTTCTGAGAAAGGCGGCTCTGGTTGAACATTGTGCTCAGCCCTGGGGCCGTCCTGGGGCTCCTTGCAAAGGGTGGGGGGTCCGGCCGACCTATATTCAGAGCATTACCTGCTACCATCACCACCAAAAGGAACACCTGGGGAAGGGGAAGGAGGAACGCTGATTGCCTCCTCCAAACAACACTCACCAGATCTGAGGACAGGGGTTCCCCCAACCATGTTCTCAACACCCATCTGGGAGGGGACATTCTAGAAACCTCCCACGAGTACTTGCAGACAAAAGGATGGGAGAATTCTGGGTAAAGGTTACCTACTCACCCATCTCACCCTTCACCTGATTGATTGCCAGCCCAATCCCCAAAGGACCATGGAAGTGTGGGAAGTGGGAGGGGCAGGGACATGGATCTTTGCGCCCTCAAAGCCCCATCTACAGTTCGATGTAGCAGCCAATGTTTCTGAGCCACGGGCCCAAGACTTCCCCAACATCTTCAAAACCCACAGGGTATAAGTTGGGCCTTCCAGGGACAATGGGCTCAGCTCTGGGCCCTCCTAGGAGGGTGAGGGGAGAGACCAGGGCCTTCTCTGTGTTCATATCAGGAGGGAGAAACTTGAGGGTTGGTCTACCAGTCCCTTTCCTGGATGATCTCAGGGCCCCCACCTCCCACTGAGAGGAAGGGGGCAGGCGCTTCCTCCTGGCGGAAGGGCTCCGTTCTGCCTGCTCAGCGGGTATTTAGGTCAGGGTAGTTCAAAGAAGGAACCCGAGCCGGCGGCCCCCAGCCCCCACCTCATCATAGGTAGGGTTTTTGGGAACCCCAGAGATGACTAAGGCGCTCAGATCTAGGTGCTACCTTGGGAGGTGATGGGGGAGGGGACACCAACCCGACTTTGATGCCCCATGGTACCTCCTCCATCCACTTGGAGAACTGATCCTCCTTCCTCCATAGGCGGAGGGGTCCTCTTCCCAGACCCTGCTCCGCGGATCATGGTCTCCCCCAGGCCCGCCGCCTGAGTTCTTATCCCCTCCTACCTAGCCCCAGCTGTCTGAGGTCTCCCCACTGAGCTCTCCCAGACCACCCGCGGACCCTGAAGCCAAGAGGGTGGCGGTCTTTCCGGCTCCCTCCCCAGCCCCACGCAGTCCGTGAGCCGAATTCTGCTCTGCCTTCCTAGGCTAGGATCCCCTCGATCTGGTTGGTGCCCCTGGGACTGGGGGCTCGCTGGGACCAATCCTTCTTTAGTCCCTCAACCGCTTCCCGTCCTCTCCCTCCCTCCTCAACCCACCACCCTAACGCTTCCTTAGCCCATCCAGCTCCCCAAAGAGTCCACGTCTAGCTTTCCCCGCCCCCTCCCTAAGCCACGGGTGCCCCCTTTTCTCTCTCCATCGCCCCCGCCCCCCCCCCCCAGACTCACCCGCACCAGGGCTAGGACTGTGCGGCTCCGGGGCAGCATTGCTCCGCACCCCGCAAGCCTCCCGGCCGGGCCTGGCCACGGGCCCCAATAGAAGAGGGGTGGGAAAGGGGTGTGCATAGGAGGGGAGACCGGTGGGGCTTCCCCGCCCAGCCCCAACCGGAGCCCTCCCCGGGCCCCAGCTCCGCCCCCTTCTTTTTGTAACCCCGGGGCTGAGCACCGCGCCTAGCACCAAGCAGGAGCTTAGCATCCACCTGCTCCCTAACTTCTGAAACCACTAGGATCTCAGAGGGTCAGCGAATCCGGATTCAAATGCTGCGGCCACTGTCACTTCCTTCCCAGAGGGTCAGCGAATCTGGATTCAAATGCTGCGGCCACTGTCACTTCCTTCCCTAGATCTGTTTTCCTTCCGGTTCCAAGAACCTAAGATCAATATGGCCTGGGCTCAAGATCTCTGACCCAAGTAAGAAATTAGCTGAGGTTAGGCAAGCTGGCTTTGGAGGCAAGCTCGGTTCTGGGTTCGAAACCCAGCACTGCCAGTGGCTACTTAAGTGACTTTAAGGTCACCTAACTCTCCAAGCCTCTATTTCTCTATCTGCAAAATGGAGTGGGACTTAAATCATCTCTAAGGCCCCTTCTCCTGCCTATAATATTAAGAATCATGAGAGTGGCAGGAGAACCAAAGACTAGGTTTTAATTTGGCTGTCAATAGCTGTGTGACATTGGGCAAGTCCCTTCTTAACTCTGAACATCTATAAAAACGTTAGATGAGCTCTAAGATCCCTTTTATGATTTCCCCTACATCCCATTTACAGATGAATAAACTGTGGCTGGGATTAGAAAAGTGACTTATTGGAGGTCCCACAGATTTTGGGTCTCCTGACTCCAAATCCAATATTCTTTCTCCTGTGATAAGCTGCCTCCCCTTGGGGACTCCTATCTCTGTCTTAGTCCCCATCTCTCTATCTCCCCCAGCCTCAATCTCCTATCCCACTTCCATCCACAAATGTTTGCTCCTTGAACGCCCGGTGAGATATGGATAGCCCATTGAAATCTTGTTTCTGTTGCCTCTCCGGGTGACTTTGGGCAAGTCACTGAGTTGAGTATGATGAACTCCCAGGACAATGGAAAACAGACTGGGGGTCACAGGACTACGTTTGTAGCGAGGTCCCTCATTCCTCTGATAGTGTGCAGGCCACCCTACAGTTGGGGCTTCCAACACCCCCAGCCCCCAAAAGGAAGGGACCCTTCCCCCAATGAATAAAGAAGGCATAAATTGGGAGGGCCAGAGAAGCCCCCCAGGATTAAGACTGATGTAGGTGTAGACTAGGAGATCCCAAGTGGCCCAGGCCAAGGACCCCCCATACACACACACATACAAGGAAGGTGTGAGTATGGGGATATAGAGGCAAGGGGAAGCACTGGTCATCTCACCACCTTCTTTCCCCAGAGAATAAGTAGAACCCGGGGCCCATGGGAAAAACAGAATGGACTCTTTCCACACAAGAGAATGTACATATATCTTTATAAAAGAAACCCAAAGCTCAATAAATATGCACCTTTATACATAGGAGAATGGGCTGTGCCTTGGCCCCGACTGCCCGTGTGGGCCTAACTGGGGGAGCAGGGTGGGGTCCAGGACACTTCCTGGATCTATCTGGAAGAGGAAAGAGGCCAGCTGGGAAGGGGGTGGAGAGATAGCCCAGTGGCGTAAGGGAAGGGTGCCCTAATTCAGCCAAGGGGGAGTGTGTTTGTGGGTTGAGGAGAGGGGCTCCTGGGGCTGGCCCCTTAGAGGGGGAGTCTGGAGAAGCAGCGGGGGGGGGGTGTGAGCTGTGGGCAGGGAGCAGCAAAGAGCTCAGAAGGTGAATGTGCCTGAACCTACGGCTCTGAGCCCCCCAGGACCTCACTGTTTCTTGGCCCAGGCAATATTAAACAAAGTGCAATTTGGTTCCTCAATCTGTTCCTGTGTCCGGTCTCATCCGGAGGGGATTGGGAGCACATCGGTCAGAACCAGGTCATCTGTCTGGGCGACCATCTGTCCATCCATCCACGGCCCGCTGGGCTCTTCCTGTAGCTCAGACCTCTCTGCAGGACACATAGGAAGGGGGAAGAGGACAGAATCTGTGACGTGGGCTATGATCTTGGAAGATGAAGCTGGTCTTCCCAATAAAGCTGCCTTAAGGCACATGGAAAAGACCCAAGCCTTAAAGCCCGCTTGTGGCTTCTGCCAGCAGTGACCACAATCTGCCCCACGCCTGTGCCGGGCCGGTACCATATCCCCAGCCCTGGTGCCCAGCTCCAGCTAGTGCCCGCAGGGTGCCCAGCTCCAGCTAGTGCCCGCAGGGTGCCCAGCTCCAGCTAGTGCCCACAGGCTCCCCAGGGACACTCACGATGCCGTCAGTGTGGAATTCAGGAGAAGCGTGGTTCTGATTCGGTACAGCTGTGCCAGGGTCAGTTTCCTGTGCTGGGCCGCGGGCTGGGGCCGGAAGGGGGTTTTAGCGGCTGGCTTTTCATACTCCGAGAAAGCACACTCATATCCCCGTCCAGGGGAGCAGCCTCCATCTTCCACTTCTGATAGCTCCGAGGCACTACACGGGCTGGCCTCCCTACAGTCCCAGCTGGCACAGGCTTCCTGAGGTGGCTGGCAAGGCCTCCCCTGAGTCCTGGGAAAGCCATTGGGAGGATGCAGAGCGGTCAAGCAAAGCTCAGACAGGCTCCGGCTGGGGGCTGGGAGGGGCT
>JAJPUD010019958.1:0-25586 GCA_023553655.1 Myrmecobius fasciatus
AGGTGTGCGTTTTTTAAAAAATTTTTTAACACATTTAACATTCCCTCTTTTTGTGTCCCTGGGGAATAAAATAAACCCCAATTTTGCCTCAAAAAAAAAAAAAAAAAAAAAAAAAAAAAAAAAAGTGATATACTAGTTGAAAAAAAAAAGAAATAAAAGAAGAATAAGAGTATAATAGGCTTGAGGTCAGGGAGTATAATGGAAATAGAAATTGATTTAGAAACATAGCACCTGGATTCAAGTTCTAGCTCTGTTACTTTCTGTATGAACTTGGACAAATGATCATCTTTTCTGAGCCTCATTTTCTCCATCTATAAAATGAAGGGGTTGGATTAGATCAGGCATTCAAATACACTGCTGCCGAGCAGCAGGAACCTTCCAGTTCTCATTAGCACACAGGAACTGGATTAAAATGTAATTAGGAAATATCCAATAAAAAATACAATAAAACATAGATATTGTTAATATGTGATTTTCTAAGTCAAAGAACTCCTTCTGTATATTTTAGTGGTCTTCACTTCTATAGTTTTATACAAATGAATTCCAGCTCAAAACATGTAAGATCTTAAAGGTCGCAGTAAGGAATTTGTATTTTATTTCATTCCATGTCCTTTCTACCCGAATTCTTTAAGGTGACTCCTATCAATTCCTTCAGAACAAAAGAATCCTTGAGGAATTCAGTTGTTCAAATTTTACGAACTAAGGAAATAGGAGAAGTAACTCTAGGGCCAGTGACAAAAAATCTTAGGCTATGAGGTTCCTCATGTTTTGTGTGATAAACAAAAAACAAAACAAACAAACAAACAAAAAAACCCTCCTTAATCCAATATTGTTATTTGGTCAGTTATTTCACTCACATCTAACTCTTCCTGTCCACATTTGAGGTTTTCTTTTTAAACATACTGGAGAGGTTTGCCATTTTCTTCTCCAGCTCAATTTACAGATAAGGAAACTGAGGTAAATATAGTTAAATGTATTGAGCAGAGTCGCAGAACTGGTAAGTGTCAAAGGCCAGATTTGAACTCACAAAGATGGCTCCAGCCTTGATACTGTACCTACTCTGCCACCTAGACAGATGCTACTTTGTAAATACCTTTTCTAAAAAATCCAGAGTAGTTGTCAAGTGATACTCTAGAAATCCAAAATCTAAAGTATGAATGGCAGTTGACAAGAAGGTGAACCTGAAAGAGATGGTTAGATACTTTTGTCTGATCTTGGTATTCTCTGGATCTAACAGAAAACTTTATTTATAATACACACAAATGTTTCTTGAGCATGATACACCACAGTAGGTTGGAAGTCTGATAAAAATGAATTGGGGCAAGCCTGGGAGTCATGAAGGTATGATTACAAGTCTGGCTTCTGGCAGTACTGACAATGTGACCCTGGACTGGACATTTAATATTTCATGCCCCAATTAGCTCCCTAAAATAGACATTAAGAAGAGTAATCTATAATGCAGGAGAGTTTCTACATAGGTAGTTCCTGACTGATGAAATTATAGGTACCAACCCCAAACAAAGGAACTATAAAGGGCAAAAATGAAAGGAAAACATAATAGAAAGAATTTGGGGACTGTTAATCCTCCAAGTTTAAGTATTTACTGCTTCTGTTTCTTTTTCCCCTCCTTTCTTCCTTTTCCTATTCCTTTTCCTTTTTCCTCCATCTTCTGCCTTAGTGGATTGAAGGGCATTATTTATTACTACAGTAGTCCTTGGCATTTAAAAGGGGGCTGGGTAGGCCCTGCCCTAAGTACCCCCAATAATTTTTGAAAGAAAACAATACTTGTTTTATTGTAAAGTCATAGAAAGCAGAATCATTGGATTTTGACCTAAAGGAATCTTAGAAATCATTTTATCCGCTCCATTTTATGGATCAGGACAAAAAGAAAACCAGAAGAATAAACTAACTTTACCAACTTAACAGTACTAGAAGAGCTAGGATTTAAACCCCCCACTCTCTGATTCCAAAATCCAGTGTTCTCTTTATTGAAAGGGGGAGGAGTCAAAGGGATTAGAGTAATAGAACACTCATTTTTAAAAATCCCCACAAGGACTCGTTGAAGAACTAGCAAAGAGAACAATCAGGTGGCCCAGTACATAGAATGCTATATAGAGTGAAGTAAGTTGTACAAACTTACTTCAAATACTGACTCAAATGTTTTTTAGCTGTTTGGCTAGAGCCAAATCACTAACTTTACCTAATCTCAGTTTTGTATAAATGGAGATAATATTTGTATAGATGGAGATAATAGCACAGCCTTCTTGTGAAGATCCATTGAGATAGCATATATAAAGTGCTTTGCAAACCTCAAAGTACTATATAATGTTAACTATTATAATAGGACTGAAAGTAATGTTCAGAGAGAATATTTGTCTTTATTCTTTATATACTGGTACTTATTGTCTCCCGTTAGAATGTAATCACATTGATCACAGGAGTTTTTTTATTCTTTATATTTATATCCTCAGGGCCAGTGTCTTGTACTGTGCCTGGCACATGATAGGAGTTTAATAAATACTTATTTATCAATTGAATATTAATAATTTCCATTTATATGGCAACTTTTAAATCTTCTTAGCCATCCATATTTGCCTCAATACAATCCTTATTTAGATAGAGAAATAAACACACATTTCAGGGAAGAAAGTGGTGATAGGCACTTTATAATAGATGCCAATTGATGAACTAACTGAATATTGACAACTTGAATCTATGTAACACCTTTTAAATCCTCTTAGCTACCTTTATTTACCTCAATATAATACTTATTTATAGGTAGAGAAGTTCAGGGAGGAAAGTGGTAATAAATAAATAAATAAAGGTCATATTTGTCCTTCTGGGGAGGTGGTAGTGAAAAGGATCAAAAAATAAAAGAGAATCATGAAAGAGTAAATGTCTCCATTGAGAAAACTAATGACAATAGATCTCAGGGTTGGAAATGGATTGCTTAGGACCTTTGAAATTTCCAAAATACACAAGGACACTTGCATTCACTCACCTTCAAACACACATTTCTCTGCAGATATAACCAGAGCAGTGACTTATTTTTATATATTTCACTTACCACTAAGTAAAGAAAAATAATAAAAATTAAATGTCAAAGTAAACTTTATGACAAACCATCTTATTGCTGTATCTTTATCTGTGGTATTCAAATTCTTTTCATGATTGTGTAACCCTTGCAGCCGCATAGTGATAAATGAATATTTTGTGCTTATAGGAGTACTGTATGTAAGCCATAGCATAGAAATTCATGTTGATAATCATGTCTAGTTGCTAAGGAAATTCATAAAATGTACTTTTATCAATATCAAAATAATAAATGCTTAACTTATATATTATGAAAGCCTATCTCCAAAAAATCAGGAGATCCTGGATCAATTTTAATCCTCATTTTAAAGCATTTTTGTCTGAAATAATTTTTTATTTTATTTTATCCTTTTGGGTTTTTTCTGATGGTGTTGTTCAGTCATCTCTGACTCTTTATGACCCCATGGACTACAGCATGCAGGGCCTTTTTCCCCCCACTCTCTCCCAAAGTCAGTCCAAATTCTTTTTGTTGCTTCTATAACAGCTATTCATCTCATTCTCTCCCATTTCCTTTTCCTTTTGTCTTCAATTCTTCTCTGAATGAAGAGATTATGTGGCCACAGTTCATTTAAAATTAAAAAAGCTTTTTTCCTGGCATCAAATGAAAAGTTTAGGCTACATAAATTTTAGTATCAAAATTTTCCTTCCATTGTTTTTAAGAATAGATTTTCCAGGTATTCTCAAGTGTTTGTCATATAATTTTGTACCTAGAAGATCGTTTGTATAAATGATGACCAACAGTTAGGGCATGGAAACCTAATTTCACTACAGGCAAATCTGGAGAAAGGCTTGAAATGATGTCTGTAGGAAATTTGAAAACTCATTAAAACTGATAAATATCAAACTGTATATGGAACCATACCATAGAAATGTAGAGTTTATTGAGTGTTAAATTCCAGTGTTGCATTATTTGTCAGTACTACTTACTGAAACTTTCCCAATCAAGCATAAAATTGAGTTTGCTCATCCTCAGCCATCATTGGAGTGACCACCATTTCCAAAGTGCATTTTGATCATAGTGAGTTTTGGAAGTTTCCTTCTGCCCCCCTCCTCTTTTGTCTTCTTCCTTGCCTTTTTAAATTTTGTTTTGTTTTTATCTTCTTTGAATGAGCCACCTGAAGAGCTAAACTAAATAGAAAGTGGTGAAGGATGACCTTTAAAAATTATGATGTGATTATTTCATGAAGAAAACAAGTTTCTTGTACAAAGCTATTAGGTTTTTTTGTTCCTCCTGATGTAACACACAAAGAGACTGAGAATTGACCAGCTGTGGCTTCCCTCAAATCCACAAAATTCTAAATTATTCAGCAGAAGATAGAGAAAATGTCTAATAAATTGATAGTTTAAAACCCAGAAAATAGATAAACCAGGCTCTATTGGACTACATGAATGCCTCTTTTGCAGTGCATGTGTTCCTTAAAAAAACATGTGTAAAGGCTGACATAAAAATAAGACTATTCCATGTTCACTTGGGGACCCAATTATTTGAAGGATCTGTGACAAAACCTTTTTTAAAGAGTCCTTTCTGAAATAAAGACAATCATCCCTCAGTTTATCTGCTCTGTGAATTTGGATTCTGGACAGCCCTGCTATCAGCTAAGTACATCTGTACCTTGCTGAAGGCAACAAAAGCAACTCTAACTAGTTGAAACTGCCTAGAACTAATGTAGACAAGGAAAAATGAACTGGAAAACTCCATGATAAGTCCAAAGGATATCAGATAAAAGCAGTAGCACAAAAGATGAGTAAATGCAGAGAGTGATGGTATGAACAGTTTCATGGTGAGAAAGGGATATGCAACCTAAAAAATAATCCCATCCCAGGTTCGGTGGTATTGGAAGGTGATGACTTTTCCACAAGAAAATTTCAAGGAGATATTTATGCCCAGTGTCTCTATAAAACTGTGAAGTATAGAAGGCATTAGAGCAAGAAGCATAGAGTCACAAGCCTTAATGAGAATATTAGTCCATTTACCCCATCTAATCATAGTTATGGAGGGAAGAAATCAGTAAACCTTTATTAATCAACTACACTGGGCCAGGGTCTTCTAGTATTGTAGATTTAAAACTGGAAGAACTCTAGAAGCCATCTTTCTAGTCTAATCCTTTTATTTTACAAATGAGGCAACTAAGATCTAGAAAGGTGAAAAATTTTTGCTCAAAATCATATAGATTGTCAATGACTGAGTTCAGGTCCTAATTCCAAATTTCACACTCTTTTCATTGGACCATCCATCTTTTAATTAGAAATTGTCATTGTGACAAGATTTCTTAAGATTTTGTCTACTTCCTTAAAAACTATAAAATTATACCAAATGCTTAGACTTTGAATTTCATGAAAAACTAAAAGGTGAACTATCCTCAGAATTTTCTATCCTACATTCCCTGAGATTAAGTCAGATGGAATGGCTTTGAATTCCATTTAGCACATGTTCCACAGCATTTTCTTACCATCTCAATCAACTCTCTATCTCTATCTAACCTATCTTGCAATTTCTCTTCCTCTATGTAGGGTGTATAGGGCATGGAAACTAAACATATTCTCGGTTTTTTATTGAGTCTAAAAATAAAATTGTATTGGGTCTTCCTCTTATGAAGGCAGACAAGGAAAGTTATGGCAAAGTACAGTTTTGAAATCAGAAGGAAAACTTTTGGATATATATGCCATATCGGTTCTTTTCAAAGTTTTTATTTCCTTAATGCTGTCTCTTGACAGTTGAGGAAGCCAGGAATTATACTTGTGGACACCATCTCTTGTGCCATCTTGATCTGACCCATTACAAGAAATTGCAATTCATTTTTAGAAATCCTCTTCCTAGGGAGACTTTTGAGCTTTGGCTAGAGAATCTTTGTCCCTGCATTGGCAAAAACATGGAACAGCTGTGAGACTTAGTGATTCTATAATAGAGATATGTACTTTTGAACAAAATTGTCACTTTCTGTCAAGAATCTTAAGGCTCACATTATGAGGACAGTGTGTTAGAATGAAAAGAACATTGATCTTAATTTCAAAAGGAGGTTCTGACATATGCTGTGTCATTGGTCTAATCATTTCTCCTCTATATCTGAGTTTTTTCATCTATAAAAAAGGGGAAAAAAGCATCAGATAATATGATCTCCAAGCCCTTTCCAGAGCTGATAGTGTATAGGCCTATTAAAAAAATACAAGTGAAAAGCAATGAAAGTTCTACATTTGTATCTGAAAACATGAATAACATCCCTCATGAAAACAGGGATATTCCTCATTATTTACTGCTGAGATAGGCTATTTCCTATCTCATTTCATGTCTTCTAGGACTGATGGGAGATTTAAGACACATTCATTCATTTTTAAAAAAAAAGTGATGAACCCCATTTTCTTATATACATGTGGTTAACTAGTAAATTATAATATTGTACATTTTCAGTGAATTTGTGAGCTATAAATGTCATTCAGTTTCAGAGTGGAAAATTGAGAAAATGATCCATTTACATAATATTACCTTTCTCTTTTTTTATTTTTTGAAGTATGTATTTCAAATACATTTTTCTTAGTTTTTCCTCACAGCAATAACATGAAATTGGAAGTGTTAAAATAAACTCTATCCCCTAATTACCTATAAGGCATTGAGCAATTCATTTAATCCATCTATATACCATACTTTCCTCATTTATAAAAAATGAAAAGATTGAAACTATTCTTTTCAAAATTATCAATGATCTCTTGATTGCCATATCTAACAATCTTTTTTTAATTCCTATATTTTTACTTCATTGTAGCCTTCAACTATCTTCTTGAAATTCTCTTCTCTAGGTTTTCATGATACTATCATCTTATTCTAGTCTCCTCCTCTCTATCTAGTTATTACTTTTCAATGTCCTTTGATGAATCTTCATCTAGCTCATGCCTGCTGATTTTGTATATCAAAGTTTTATCCAAGAAACCTTTTTCTTTTTCATCTATACTATTTTTGCTTAGTGATCAGATCAATTCACATGAATTCAGTTGTCATCTCCAGACATATTAATCTCAAATGTATTTATGTAACCCTAATGTCATTCCATACTTCCAGTACTTCTAACTACCCATTGAACATCTCAAAATGGATGTCCTGTAGAAATCTTAAATTCAATATGCTGAGAACTGAACTTATTATCTTCCCCTTCCAAATATTATCTTCCTAACTTCCCTGTTACTGGAGAAGATATCTCCATTTCCCCCAGATTCATCCAAGTTTGAAGTTTCAGCATCATCATCAATTCTTCACTTCTCTCACCCCAAATATCCACGTAGGTACCATACCCTGCCAATTATACTTTTGAAACATCTCTTATATGCTCTTCTTTTCTTCTCTGACATTGCCACTATGCTAGCATAGATTATTTGTTACCTCATATCCGAACTATTGCAATAGATGGTTTACTGGTCTCCCTATCTCAAGTTTTCCTAAAGTTACAACAAGTACGACCATGTTAACTACCTAACTGATAAACTCTAATGGTTGATCATTGACTCTGGTATCATATCCTTTGTTTGATTCTTGACCTCATTTACTTATACCTTTCCAGTCTTATTTCCCCTTAGTCTCCATCCCATATTGTATGATTCAGTGACACTCACTTCCTTACCATTACTTATACAGTCTCTCATACCTAAATGCTAGTATCTTCCATCAGAGATTATCCCTAAATTTTCCTGCAACGGAATAAATTGTTTGTACAAGTTGTTTGCATTATGTTTTCCTATTAGATGGCAAGCTCCCCCAGGAGAGGGGCTATTTTTGCCTTTCTTTGTATACACAATGAGTAGCACAATAGCTGGCACGTTATTTTTCTAGTCATTTCAGCAGTATCCAATTCTTCACAACCCCATTTGTGCTTTTCTTGACAAAGATACTGGAGTGGTTTGTCATTTTCTTTTCAAGATCATTTTACAGATGAAAAAAACTGAGACAAAGAGTATGGCTTAAGTGACTTTCCCAGGGTCACACTACTATGTTTGAATTCAGATTTGAACTGAGGAAAATGAGTCTCTCACTCCAGGTTTGGTGCTCTATCCACTGTACTTCCCAGCTATGCTCATCTGGTGCTTAATAAATACTATTTGAGAACTAGATGACTTTAATGACTTCTTCCACCTCAAATCTTATATTTCTCTAAGCAACTAATCAGATTGAAAAAAAAATAATGCAATCCCTATTATATGTTGTATTTGTATCCAGGTTTGAGTCTTGATTTATTGCTCTACTACATACTGTCTTCTCCTTTCATACGGTAACATAACCATATCATACATAACAGTACTGAATTTTGAGTCAGAAGATCTAAATTCGATTTCTACCTCTAATAATTATTTGCTTTGGAGGATCTTGATTTTTTTCATCTACAAAATTAGGATAATAATCTTATTCACAGGTTTGTTATTAGCAAAACACTTCATAAACCATTGTGTATTATCTGAAAAATTAGTAATGATGATAATCATATTAGTAATGTGTCATTAAATACACAAATAGAAATATATTGAATTTGTGATGGACTTGTCCCTATGAAAACATAGAGTCTATCACCAAAATTAGTGACTATGGAATCAGAGAAAACAACCAACAGTCTGAGTTGACTTAATTAAGCCCTCCAGCAAGTAATTAAGCTAGCTTCTGAAGATATTGCCAAAATTCTACTGTTACTTGTGATTAGCAAAGCCATTTACCTTTCTCTTGTAATATATAATTGAAGGGCAATCCTTGGGGATAGTCTTCTGCTATGTGGGTTGCAGTTGTTGCCTGAGAACTGTTTACTTGAGAAAGATCACTATGGAATTTGCCTATGATAAGATTTAAACCAACATCCCTATTGTCTAACATGAACCTGTGATCCTGAAAATGTCTTTATATGCATTCTGAGAGAGGGAGAGTGATGGAGCATTTTGGTTATGATTTCAGTATGCAGAACACAGACTTTGAAATAGAAATGCTCAGCACCATTTTATTACACTATTTATTGTTATATAACTTTGAGCAAGTGACTTAATCTCCCTGATCTCAGTTTCCTCTTTTGTAAAATGAGGAGATTATAGTACAAATGCTCTAGTAATTCTTCCAGTCCTAGCTTCACTTCCTATACATCTCTAACATTCCACATCTTCTCTTTGATACAGCCATCATCTTTCCCCTAAAAAAAAAATAGGAGGAAGAGTATTTACATAGCACTTTAAGGTTTTCAAAGTAGTTTACACATATTTCTTTTGATCCTTACACTAATCCTATGAAGTGAGTGCTATCATTATTCCCATTTTACAGACAAGGAAATGAGTTGAACACAGTAACAGCGGGCAGGATTCAAACTCAGATATACCTCATTCCAATTCCAGCATTCCCTTTACTATATTATCTATTTCACTGAATTGTGAATTTATCACAATTATTCTCCTAATTGGTCTCCCTGCTTCAAATCTTTCTCTACCTCAGTTCATTCAAAATAGCTGCCAAAGTGATTTTTCTTAAGTGCAAATCTAACCATGTCATTTCCTTACTCAGTAAATTCTATTGTCTCCTTTTTACCTCTAGGGTAAAATATAAATTCATGTATTTGTCTTTATGACCTTCAGAACCTGAGCCCAAACTATCTTTCCAACTTTAAATGCACTCTGTTTCCTTCATTGTAGGATCCAAAATGGTATTCAGTTTTTCATAGAGATACTCCATTTTTTATCTCCCCAACTTTGTATTAGTTTTCTTCCATGTATGGAATGTACTTCTTCCTTACTTCTTCCTCAATGAATTGCTTAATTGCTTAAAGGCATAGCTCAAATAGCACCTAGAGCTTTCCTGATCCCTCCAGTGCTACTGCCCCTCATCCCTAATTATTTTTTATTCAACTAATTTTACTTACTTTGTATTTATTCTCTATCTAGTTATAGTATACAATTAAAAATTATCTCTTTTATTAGAGATTTCTTTAAAGTGGGGGTTGTATTATATTTTCAATTTTATAAAGTTAATGCCTAGTGCAATAAATTATTGTTGCTCAACTTCAGTCATGTCCAACTCTTCTGGATCCTTCTTGGAATTGTTATGGCAAAGATGCAGTGATTTGCCATTTCCTTCTCTAGCTCATTTTATAGACGAGGAAACTGACACAAAAAATGGGTTAAGTGAATTGCCCAGATCACACAGCTAATAAGTGTCTCAGGCTAGATTTGAACACAGATAGATGAGTCTTCTTGACTCCAGACCCAACACTCTAGCCACATACCACCTAACTATCTAATACAATAACTGGCACTAAGTACATGCTTGTTGAATGACCAAACCTTAAAAAAGTATCATATTTACATCAATATGGTTGGGAACACTTATAGAAAGGGAAAGTCAGAAAACTCTCTTTTCCTCCCTCTTCTGTAGTTATTGAACATCTTTATAAAATGTATGAACCTTCATTCCTACCTCAATAAATACAATCCAGTAAACAGTAATGTCTTTTATGACCAAGAATGTTAAGATACTTCAGAATTATTTTTCTGAATTCCAGTTATCATTATATGCAATTTTAGGTGAAAATATAAAATGCTCTGAGATTAGTTTGAATACCTACTGATCCTAGGACATTCTCAGAAATTATTATGGATGGCTGTTATTTGATAATAGCAATAATAATAGTTCACATTTATGTAACTACTTTATGGTTTGCAAGTTATCTTATATGTATTATCTGTCAGTCAGCCAATAAATATTTATTAAGCATTTATTATATGCCAAAGTCTATGCTAAGCACTGGGGATTCAAATAAGAAAAAGAAAGATTCTTCCTGACCTCAAGGAACTTATATCCTAATGAGGTAAAGCAGAAAAGGGAGGTAAGAAGGTACCTGACTGATACAGGGGTTTGGATAAGTCAAATCAAAGGAACTGTTGCAAAATGAAGAATTGGCTGACCTGGAAGCTTAGGGAGTTTTTTTGTTCTGCCCTCCAATTAAAGGAAAAGAGGCAATTGAGGTACTGAAGAAGTTAAGTATCAAACTTGATACAACTTTTAGGATAATGAGCTTATTGGTGAAAAGGTCCCCTCGGAGTATGATAGTAGTGGAGTTCAAGTCCAAAGAGTCCATGTGGTGAGTTCACCCTGAAAACCCATAAAGTTTTACACATCTCTGTATTTACAGAGCACTAAAAGTGTTCTTATTTTGCCCAAGTTAGGGAAATGAAGGACAAAGAAGTTTAATGACTTGCCTATGATCATTAGTTAGGAAATATGAAAACCAGAATTCAAATCCCAATGCCTCCTGATTCCAAATTCAGCATTCTTTCTTATGCCATGCCCCCACCTATTACTTATTTTTGTTGCTGTTTTCCTCTACCTGGAAACAAAAGTTCCACCTAATGAAGTGTTTACTATATAATATTCTACTTTTTACATTTAGGTTTGTTTTACTTGATTGTTTTTGTTGTTGGTGTTTTTTTCCATTTATTTGACCTGTTTTACTGAAATTCATCTTAGGCATGAGAATTACAGGAATTTTCGATGCACATTTTGATTATATCAGTCTTTTAAGTGACTTTTTTTTCTTGGCAAATGAAATTAACTGAGAGATTCTTCATGACTTCAGATGATACAATTAGTAATTAAAAGTGATTATGGCTGGCTGCTTACTTGTCCTTAAGAGTGACAGGATTGGGAAGTTGGAAGAATTTCAAAGCCTACATTATTGGAGAAAGGAAATGTGTGGTATCTAGAAAGTTTTAAGTGGATGTCTTTTTTTGCATAAAAAGTTACCAAAACTTGTCAATATAATTCATCTCTCCTCTTTTCTAAGCTTATTCTCCCCCTATCTCAAAACTCTCAAAAGCCCAAAAATGGGCTAATTTCTTATATTATTCTACAAACACTAATAAATACATTGCCTTACCATAATCTTTATTTCCTCCACTGGTATAACTTAGAACCCATTAACAACTTCTTATCAAGTTGGAGTCTTGTCCATACTTCCCAGAAAAACTGTATATCTTGGTCATAAAAGATAGTTATGTTTACTGGATTGAATTTACAAAGGTAGGAACTCAACTCATTGATGCTGTCTAAATCTATTAACCTTTTATAAATATCAGTTCTATAGTCTGTTTATCAATCTATCCATTCTCTCCTTCTGCCAAATGACCAAACAACTTTTCTTTGAATCATGTGTGTCTTTGGTATCATCTGTTACTTATACACATTCATGCTATTTCTTATATTTATCATCTTTGTAACGATTCTTCAACAAGCTTTCAAAACTATGTATTATTCCATTGACCCTGTGGTATTATATTCTATAAAGTACTATATAAGGATTAAGTTGTTTGAGGTATGGACTCTTTCAGAAGTCTATGGACTTCTCAGAATTATCTTTTTAAGAGCATAAAATAAAATGTAGAGAGTTAAAGAGGAAATAACTTATACTGAAATAGATTTGAAATTATTTGAAAAAAGTTAATGAACAAGTTTTTAAAGTGATGCCTCTCACAATCACTCACCATTCAAATCTGTAAGATTTTTGTAGAAGATTGGATCTTTTACACTAGTATTGTAATTGACTACTTAGCAAGAGATAACGTGTGAAGGGGCGGAGCCAAGATGGGGAGGGGCGGAGCCAAGATGGCGAACTGCAGACAGCTTTCTCTGTGAACTCCTTTGGGACCTTCCCTCAAACCCAGACAAAGTGAGCCTTCAAACTGGTTTGTGAGTGAAGGCTTCACCAAACATTTGGATTACAACGCATTTCTATCAAAAATCTACCTGGAAAGAACTCCGGAGAAGGTTAGCCTCAGGGGAAATCGGCTGCTGGTCGTGATCAGACTCCAGCCGGGGCGGAAGTCAGGGCTGCCATAGAGGGGCGGATTTAAGGCACCCAGGAAGCCCCTGGGAGACGTCTGGGCCACTTTGCTCTGCTTGCCGGCAGGTGCTTTGACAGATCTGCCTTTGGTAAAGGGTGGATCCAGAGAAACTGAAAACGTGGTCCTAGTGCGAATCTAGCCTGACCAGCCTCAGACCGGAAGTCAACTCGGCAAACTGCCCCAGGGCAAATACAAATTGTTGCAGTATTCTCTGCTGGTGACCAATATCCCAACTTTAAATCATGAGCAAGAAGCAGAAGAGAGCTCTCACCATAGAAAGCTTTTACGCAGAAAAAATAGAACAGTCCCCAGATCCTGACATTATGAAAAAAATCCCAGATGAAGCCACAAAGGCAGACTAAAGTTGGTCTCCCTTTCAGAAGGCTTACCTGGATGATTGCATTAAGAATCTCAAAAGAGAGCTAGAAGAAGAATGGGGAAATAAATTGAGATCAGGGCAACAGAAATATCAAAAACTGGAAAATAGGACTGGTGAATTGGAAAAAGACAACAATTGAAAAACAAAATTGGTGAATTGGAAAAAGACAACAATTCACTGAAAAACAAAATTGGTGAATTGGAAAAAGACAACAATTCACTGAAAAATAAAACTGGCAAAATGGAAAAAGAATGCATTGAGATAACGTGTTAAAGGGTTAAGACAAATTAAAGTCTGTTTTGGTCTCTTTTAATGGAAATTGATTTGCACAGAACATTTTTTTAAATAAATAGTTATAACCTGTGTCTAGTCTATCCCTCCATCCATTTCCATTTTTCATTGTCAATAGCTACTTAAAATATGTCAAAATGAGGTCATTTTTAATTGACAGGTTTTCTTGCTTTTATTCTTTTTGCATAATTTTGGGTCTTGAATTGACAAGTCAGTGGTCTGGCTCCACAGATATATTTAATTAGTTGTTTCCTGTCAATTAAATTACAATCAATTACATTCATTTTGTCATTTGGTGCTAGTCATTTCCAGTGCCTTCTGATTCTCTTCTAAAAAAAAAATTAATGATATTAGAATCACAGAATCATTGATCTAGTACCAGAAGAGAACACAGAGGGAATGTAATGCAGTCATTTTATTTTATACATGAAGAAACTGAGGGCCTAATAGATAAAAATATGGCTTCAGTGTAATCTATAAACCTTTGATTTCTTCCTTTTCTTCCTCTGGGAACAAATTTTACATCAGTAAGTCAATGGGTCATTTAGCATTTATTAATACTTACTATATGTCGGACACTATGCTGAACAACATAAAGAGGAAAAAAAAACAGATCCTGTACAGTCTAATGGGGCAAACAACATACAAACAATATGTATAAATAAGATATGTGAGCTTGGAGAGAAGGTACTAAGATTATGGAAAACTGGGAAAGTTTTCTTAAAGAAGGTATGACTTTATCCAATACTTAAAAGAAGCTGGTTAAGCTAGGGGAAGGTATGTTGCAGGCCCCAGGGCTCAGCCAGTAAAAATTCCCAAAGCTGGAAGATGAAATATCATGTATGAGAAACAATAGAGAGACTATCATTCCTTCTAGACGTATGTCTGGACTGCACAGTACAGGGAGGAAACACAAGGAAGGTCATATTATGAAAGGCTTTAAAAACTAAATATCAGATTTTTATATTTCATCCTGCTTATGACAAAAAGTCACTAAAGTTTGTTGAAATGGAGAATGTAGGAAATTACCAGATTTACATTTTAGTAATATTAATTTGTCACCTGAGTAGAGATGAGCTGAAGTAGGGAGAGATTTTAGGAAGCACAATCAATAAGGAGTTATTACAATATTCCAAGCATGAGGTGATGAGAATTGAGAAAAGGTCATTAGATGCAACAAATGAGGTGTGCTACCATCTGGAGTAGCAGTGTCAAAAGAGAGAAAGAAACATATATGAAATATTATCAAGATAAAAAAAAGAAGGCAACATGTTGGAAATAAGAGGTAAGTGAGAAAGTAAACATGTAACCTAGTTTCTGGGCCTTTGTGACGAAAATTAGTAATACTCTTTACAATAATAGGGAAAATAAAAGAGGGGAAGATTTTGAAGGAGAAAGATAATGACATGTCAAGCTTAAGATGTGTATTCAGTTCATGATGTTTAATAGGCAGCTAGTGATAAAAAGACTAGACGTCAGGAGAGAAGTTGAGGTTGGACAAGTATACATGAAGTCATATGCATAGAGTTGATCATTTCAACTATGAGTGCTGGGGAGGTGACCAAGTAATGCAGGAGATGGAATGATAGGCATAAAGTAATGAAGGACCAGCAAAAGAATCAAAGGAATGATCAGAAAGATAGAAAGAGAGTAGTGTGTGAAAATCTACAAAGAAGAGAGGGAAAGTGTTAGAGGATGAAGAAAGCTCAAGATGGATGAGGAGGAGAAAAGGCCATTACATATAACAAATAAGAGATCATTAGGAACTTTAGAGAGAATAGTTTCAATAGAATGAGGTTTTTACAGAGATAAGTAGGGAATGAAAGGAAAGGAAATGGAAGCATCTATTATAGACAGCCTTCTCAAAGAGCTTACATACAAAAGGGCAAAAAATTAGTTTGAAAGCTAGCAGGAATGAATGAATGGAATAAGAGAGGATTTGTTTGAGGAAAAGAAAGACACAGACATGTTTCTAGTAGAGAAGAAATCAGTAGATGGAAAGTGACTGAAAATTAATCAGATGGTAAAGATGATAGAAGGCAAAATCTGCTTAAAATAATCTTGTCACCTTGCCACAAAAATCACCACATTCTAAAGTGCATTTTGATTTAATATTGAGCCTCATAATGATTGCTTCATAAAATTTGTCTAACTCTTTATTTTATAAAATAGACATTGGTGCATAAGCTTTAATTATTTCCATGGTGGTCTTTAAAAAAAATGCTTACCATGGATACTGCAATACGAGATGAACAGATGTTCCATGAAATGAAGTCTCTTATTGCCTTTGGATGGATGATAAAACCAACTCTGCCAACTCATTTATTTGGCTCTCCAAAGAAAACCTATACGCTATCCTTCAATTTAACTACAAATTACAACTTTCCTTTACCTTCTGGTGTCTTTAACAAGAATTCTATGCATCCCATTCTGTCCCTCTAGTAGTATGTCCTGTTATTGGCTATTGTATAAGGATCTCAGATTTAGAATACTATTCACTAAGTTAATTTTCCCTCCACACATAGAATTTCATTAAAGTAGAAAATTCCCAATGAAGAAATTCCCCCTATCAGTACAGATCAGCACCTGTTCTGCAACTTAAATTTTAAGGATGTTCCCTGGAGGATTAAAGAGTTTAAGTGACTTGCGATGTGTCAGAGGTAGGAATTTTTATAAATGGACTAAAATAGTGTGATTGGTAGCAGATTCTGCTTCCTTCTTCTGCCAAAATATCATTGTCACTTCAGAAGTAGAAGAAATCAGAACAGGACTGAGGGACATTTATATTTTTTCTTTGTTTCATGGGTTTTCATAGCCAAAATATTTCTCATCAAGGAGCCAACAGATTGTTGAGCCTCCTTATAACTAACTAAGCTGGTCCCTGGAAAGAAGGTCTGTTCTAATACTGGGACTTCCCTTGAAATCTTTGGAGTATAATAGTCCTTTTCTATACTTGCCCCCTGCTGTCATGACTTTTTATTGAGAGTAGTCATCTCTACATCATGATGCGGCATTACAATAGTACTTTATAGACTTCATTTTACAGGTAAGAAAAACAGACTCAGGAAGGCTCAGAAAATTAAATTGACTTAGCCTAGATTGTGCAGCTATAAAATGTCATGCAAAACTAATACCAGATCTCTCGACTCCCAGGTCAATATTCTTTGTACTACACTAGATTGTTGGTTGCCATAATTCCTCTGAAGTAAATAGGCACTATTACTATCTATTTTTTGAGCACATAAATAAAAAACATAGAAGATTTTAAGCGTTTCTCAATATAAGTAGGGAATTCCTAGGAAAGTGAGTTCCTCACATACTCCAAATAGGTAACTATTCCTTTTGTATTCATGCTATATAATTATAGCAGTAATAGCCGATATTTATAAAGGGCTTACCATATATACCGAGTACCATGTTAAGTACTTTAAAATTATAGTTTCAGTTGATTCTTGAGAGTTAGATGTTGTTATTATTCTCTTTTTTACAGATGGGAAAACTGAGGCAAATAGAGGTTAAGTGGTTTGCTTAGAGTCACACTGCTAGTAATTGTTTGAGGCCTGATTTTGAACTCAACTTTTTCGGACTCCATGTCCAACACTATCCACTGAGCCACCCAGCTTCCCATTCTACGCTTTCTTTTATTTTGAATTTTTTTCAGTTATCTGATTCTTATAGGTCTTTATATCAATGTGGCCTGACTTTGATTGTAAGCTCATTCTGGGCAAGAGTTTGCATCAATTAAATTTCTTTTGTATAATGCACTAAGTCCAAGACTACATTAATAAGAGATGGATAAATACTTTGAATGATAAAGTTACAAGCTAATTTTATCTGGAGACAAATAATAATTGTAAATAAAACTTAGTTTGTAACTAATCTCATCATATTTCTGCATTTGATACTTCTGCAATACTTAATTTTCAAACATTACTGATGTCTATCTATTAATTTAGATAGACCATGGTGTCTAAGACAAGTTAGTACCCTCAACCCCAGTTGGAGCAAAAGAAAGGAGCCTGAAATGTACTAAGTATTAGAATTAAGGGGAAAGGGAAATATATGTCTCAGTATGAGTCACCTTCCTTAATCACAAGATAGTAATGCCAATTGAAAAACTCATTTGGAAGAAAAGAAACCAGATGGTGACCAAGAAAAGTAAAATAGCAAAAAGGGATAAATAAATCTAAAAATTAAATCAGATTTCAACAATGATTCTGAAATCCATCAAGATTTATTTGAGATTAATGGAGATTTATCACCATGTAAAAAAGATAAAGAATAAATTACAAGACATTTTTAGCAGTCTCGAAAGGCTCTATTTTACTCTAAGAAAGTAAAACAAATATGTTTCTTCATCAAGGAAAATTAGTGGTAAAGCATTAATTTAGTCAGTATTTGTTGTGTTCAGTGTCTGTCACTGTATGGTTCCTAGGTGGGAAAAGTGAAAGGGGTAAGTAATTTAATAAGAAATATTGGCCCCTTCCCTTAACTATTTCATTCCTGCCTCTTCATACCTTAATGAATTAATAAATTTCTGTGCCTCTCTCCCAAAATTAATTATCTATACCCAACTCTATTGTAGTCTATATGAAAGAAAGCCATTGATATTGGTTTAAGGAATAGAATAAAATTTTTCCAGGAGAAAGGCGATAGAGTCTAGACTAGTATCCAAAGAAACATCAACCAAAAATTCTGGCCAGAGCAGAAATAGTGTTCCTGCAACCAGCTTTCAAGAAGGGAGATTCAGGCTAACAGATTTGTGTTGAATTAGGAGGCATGAGCTCATTATGGATGAGCTAACTTTATCTGGCTCAAACTATCTTCCCATGCTTCACTTATAACTGCAGATAATTCTAAATCTTGAACCACGAATCAATGAATACAGTTTTATTGTATCTGCATTAGTAAATTTTGAAACCATTTTCTCTATTCTGAATTATGTTTTACTCAATAATTATTTATTAAAAGGCCTTTCTATTGTAAAAGAAATTAAGTATTTTAAATTGTAAATTTAAATTACATTATATGGCACATAGTAGGTGCTGAATAATCCTGTTTCTCCATTCATTGGAAGGGACTGAGGGTAATATGTCTGATTCTAGGGAAAAACAAATATTATGTTCAAATAATAATGATAGGATTGAGAGAAAAACTGGTTTCTCATCACAACTCTTATATTATCACCATTGTAAATTTGAGCAAGTCATTTACTGTTGAGACCCAGATTTCCTGTGTGTTAAATGAGAGTAATGACTCTAGTCTTACTTCACAGGATGGCTCTAAGAATGAAATGAGGGAGTAGAGAAAACTCTACTGATGAGTAACTGCATCTTTCTCAACTTCGTCCATTGCCAAAATAGAAATCATAATCCTTGTACTATATGCCTCACAGATTTAAGAGGAAAGCACTGTGTAAATTTTAACATGTTAGAGAAATTTGAAGTTTAATTATCCTAAAAAATTAAAAGAACTGAGCATATAACTCTGCCTCAATTCTCTCCTCACTGTAATTCATCCTCCATTCATCCAGGAAAGTAGTTTTCCAAAATTGCTGATCTGATCATTTTCCTCCTCTACTCAATGAACTTCAATGGTTCCCTGTGAATTCCAGAAGCAAAAATGCTTTGTTTCTTACCACTTAAGTCTCCTACTCATGCTCTTCACTCCAGCAACATTAGCCTTCTAGCTTTTTCACAAACAAGACACTATCATTTGGCTCCTAGATTTTTCTCTAGCAATCCCCCATGTTTGTAATGCTCTTCTTCTTTCACTCTATTGACTTCCTGACTTTATGTCCCAATCAAAATCCCTGAAACCTTTTCTAATATTTCTTAATTCTAGTGCCTTCCCTCTGTTATTTCCTATTTATCCTATACGTAGTTTGCTTCTACATATGTTTATTTACATTTTTGTCCCCAATAGATTGTAAATTTCTTGAAAGCAGGCTGTTTTGTTTTGGGAGTTTGGGGCTTCTTTTTCGTATCCCTAGTTTAGCATAATACCTGGCATGTATTGGGCAATTAATAAAAGTTTTTGGCCAGTTGATAATTATGAATTAAACCAAAAAGTGGAGATGATCCCTAAGACAGTTTTAATGGTTTAGGAATCCCTTCTGAAAGTACAGAGAGCTAGGCAACTGGTGGTAGAAAGCTGAGTGCCTTCAAGATATCTCATTTCTCTTTTCTGGGCTCATGTTTTAACCATCAGCATTCCTCTGAATGACTAGGTTCTTTGCTTGTTTGTTGACAGAAATGTTTTATTTCTCTTCACTTGCAGTTGCCCTAATCAGTGGTCTTTCCTTCTCTCTTACCCCACTTCTGGAAATAAGTGAATTAATTTGATTCCTGTCTTTGAAAAAAGCATAGAAGATCTTTCATCCACATGGGAAAACTGTTGTCTCTTAATTGTTAACTGTTAGTATCTTTATCATTAATATGTACTTTATCTTTAGGGAGCTCTCTACCATCAGATTTCTTTCTTATTCTTACATTGGACTTAGTTGTGGTTTATGCAATGAAAAAGTAGGATTCTGGAATACACATTACAAATTCAATTCTTGAGGCATAAATTCACACATGCAGTGATTCCTCAATTAACAAATGCTCCCAGAAGAAGTCAGTCTCCTTTACAAGGCATCAGTGGTATTTAAAAAAACAACAACAACTTCATAATTCATGCAAGGCCATCTGGGTCATATGCTTAACAGTAGACATGTTGCAATTTGCTTGTTTTAAGAAATGAGTGTATAAAACTGCTAGGAGCTAGCCCTCATTTAATGGATGATCATAAAAAATTTGATTCAAATTATTTTTCTAACTTTCTGAGCTTTAGATCATAGGATTTATAGATTTAAAAAGACCATGGAGATAACTTCTCCAATCCTGAGCTTCCTTACCTATAAAATGGGTGCACTAGACTAAATAAAAGTTATCTGCATATGATCTAATTTCCTTAACTAATTTCTCTTTAATTAATTCTTAAGAAAGGAAGAGAAACAATGAACAGGAAGGGGAAGAGTAGAGGGGAGGGTAAAGGAGAATGAGAGAGAAAGGTCAGGAGAAGGAAAGGGGGAAAGGGAGAAAAGAAGAGAGGGGGAGAGGGAAAAGGGAAGAGAGAAGGGAGGATGAGAGAAGAGAGGGGAAGGGGAAGAGAGGGGAGAAAGAGGGAGAAAAGAAGAGAGGGAGGGAGGGAAAAAGAGAAGAAAAAAGGGGACAGGAAAGAGACATAGGGAGGAGAGGGAAAGAGGGAGAGACACAGAGACAGAGATAGAAAAAGAAAAGAGAGAACACATACTTTCTTGTGGACTGTTCAATCAAAATATATAAGAAATATAAGGACCTGTGTTTTATGAGAAAACAAACCCCAGTGAAGTGAAATGACTGTTCTAGGATCACACAGATATTAAGAAACTGAGATGAGATTTGGACCCAGATGCTTTAATTACAAATTCATCAATAGAGATTTTCTCTATGATTCTGAACTTAAACTTAGTTGGACTCAGAAATCTTGGAAAATATTTTGTTTCAGCAATTCATTTTGATTTTTTACAGCAACGTTTGCTGAAATAATTAGCTTTATTTAGGCAAATTTATACAATAATTATCTATGTATTCACAAAGGTTTAATAATTGCCCAAACCACATGCATTTGTTGAGTTGTTTCAATTGTGGTTGACTCTCTGAATCCATTTGGGGTTTTCTTGGCAAAAATACTAGAATGGTTTTCCATTTCCTTCTCCAGATCATTTTACAGATGAAGAAACTGAGGCAAACAGGATTAAGTGATTTGTACAAAGTCACAGCTCTTAAGTCTCTGAGACCATATTTGAAATAAGGTTTTTGACCCCAGGGTATTTTCTTGACTTCCCCACCTAACTTCTTCCCTAAACTATTTTCATATTATGACCTGTCTGGAGGTCAAAGGGCTATCTAATTCAACTACCTCCTTTTACAAATGAGGAAACTTAAGATCCAGAAAGTTTGTGATCTACTCAATGCTATGCAGTTAGGAAGTATAAAATTCAGAATTCAAATTCAAGTCCTGTGACTCCAAGTTTAATACTCTTTTTATTGCCTCCTATGACACTCTAGAGAAAAATTTAGAGTTGGAAGGGATTTTAAAGGAAGGAGGTGTCATGGCAAATATAAACAAATAAATTAAGATATAATCAAAATTTTCTCTTTTTTTCAATGCTCTTCCAGGATTCCCTGGGTAAGATGAGCATGTAATACCTCAGATCTCTAATCCTTGTTCTTTGCAAGTTAAAATGCATGAAAGTAATTTTGGTTTATGCTCCCATCCATTAGTTCTCCTAGAGGTCAATAAAATGGGTCACAGGCTTTGAAAAGGAGAAGATGGCTTGGAGGTCATAGTGTTCCTCTGATGCAGAGATAAATTTGTCTTTTTAATTAGCACAGCATCAAAAAAAAAATATTTATCACAAAAACAGAATGATTTAATCAAGAGCTTTCCTATGCTTGGTAGAGCAAAACTCCATTGCTCTAAATCCCTTGCCAGTGTTGGTATGATAAGTATTTTTAAATAACAAAGAAAGAGCTTGTGATACATGGAAAAAAGTGTATACACAGTTGCACTCGAATGCACTTGAAATATTTCCCATGATTGCCACTCTACTGTAAGAATTGTTATGGCTATCATTGTAACAATTACCCTTCTTTGTGCCAAACACCCATCTGCATGAGACAAGTATATGCTGGGAGGAGACTCATGTTTTAATGTGTTTTGATGAGTGTCAGAGAATAATAGTTTGAGGTTACTGAATTTCAGGCATTACATTAGCTCTTTAAACCAATTGGGATTTCATGGAAAAATCCAATTTTGAAGAGCATTTTTAATTCCAGATACATTTGTTAGTTTTTTAAATGTGCCCTCCCCACCTTTTTTCTAATATTTTTCATTTCCATTGCTGGTGTTCAGTAGTTTCTAAGCACTCTCAGTATGCTAAGAATATATACCATATAATACAGTTCTTGCCCTCAACTAGCATATATTCCATACCAACTTTTTTAAAAAATAAAAAATAGAAAAAATATTTCTTCATATATATGTGGTAAGATACTTGGAAGTATAAAAGCAACAGTGTGTGTCCCAAACCCATATTTTGAACTCAAAATTCATTGTTTGTTTGACCAACAACCTCTATATTTCTATAAAGCCTCAGAGTTGCAAAATGCTTTCATCCTGTCTTATTTACTATGAATGTTGTTAATAATAACTCATTTATGTAGCATTTTGTTAAGGAATAAGGTTCATAGAAAGTTTTACATAACTCCATTTGATGATCATATAACCCCTTGTGATGAACCACAATATCATAGAATTAAAACTGGTAGACATTAGAAATAATGTGAGGGGGAAGCTAGGTGATGCAATGTATAGAGCACCAGCCCTGAAGTCAGGAGGACCTGAGTTCAAATCTGGTCGTGACCCTGGGCAAGTCACTTAACCCCAATTGCCTCAGCAAAAAAAAAAAAATGTAGTCCAACTCCTTAAAGAGGGAAACTGAGGCCCAAAGAGGTTAAATAAATTGTCCATGGTCACACAGGTGATAAGTAACAGAACATATCAGTACCTTTTCCACTTAAAATACAAGATTAATTATCTACATTTTTTTTCAAATGAAGAATCTGAGGCTTACCAAGATAATGATTTGTCCAAGGGCCCTCATTTTAACATTGGCAAAGCATGTTCTCAAACTAGATTTCCTGACTCCAAGAATCAAATGAGATTTTGTAGAGTGCTTAGTACAGTTCTTGGTACACAGTGGGCATTTAATGCTTGTTCCCATCCCTTTCCCTAAGATAAGAGCCCTTTCCACTACACTACATAATATTCAGTCATCTAGTAATTACGTAATTTTTTTCAAAGAAGCACATTATGCTTCTTTGAAAAGTTATCTACATAGTTTTCTTTTACTATTATCTTTGTCCATAAGAAAATATTTATGTTTAATGATGATTGTTAAGTTCATAAAAAGGATTTTTAAAAAATGAAAGTTATGTTTTTAAAAATTAAATACTAGTCACAGTGTAACAGTTTAAAAAACTTATAACCCATGATCTAGACTTATATTCTCCAGGTTTGCCTAGACAAAGTTTAACTTTAGGGACTTTTCTTAAATTATCCCTTGGATTGTTTCTCCATTTATGTCATTTCTTATTATCAGAGAGCATGTAAGTCTCAATAGCTATAGGGGGTTCTTATCTACCTACTCACAGTGACGATATACCAACTTCAATACAATTTCTACCTTCCTTTTAACATGATGTACTTTCTAGCAGAGGACTTTATTGGAAATATAAACAGCTGGCCAAAGAGGTCACTACTTATTGTCTGGTAAACCCTTCTTTCATAGGTACTTAAATTATCTTTCAGACTTAAGGTATTATCCTAATGTTTTGGTGCTAAGCAAACTGTTTTTGTCAATCCAGGGAAAATTATACATATTTATACATATTTATAAAAGCTTACTGGCAAATTAGTCATTTAGTACTTGAGATTACTTTTCTCACTGAAAAACAATGTTAAAAAAAATTTATCCAGTTCCTCAAACTGTCCCACAGAAGCACATTTCACTCCATCACACTTTGAAATATGCAAAACATTTTTCTGCAAAGCAACTTTTTAAGGCTTTAGTGCAAATATTGTCATCTTCATTTTATGGATGAAAATAATAATGTAGAAAAGGAGGCAGAGGACAGGCTCAAAGAAAATGCTTTAGGAATATGTGAGGAGGGAAAGAGCAATTATATTTGGAGAGACCAAAGGATACTTCCTGAATGACTTAACATCTAAATCAAACCATCAAGACAGATTAAGATTCTGAAGAGAGTGAGAGTTGATATTTATGTAGGACTTGAAAGTGAAAAATACATGGACCTTATCTTCCTTGATTTTCACAATAGTCCTCTATGTTAAGAGTTTATGGCCATATAAATTCTTCCCATTATACAGATTAGGAAATTGAATATTAGAGGAAAGTTAAATGGATTTCCTGTAATCACACAACAATTTGTGAGAATTAGATTTGAACTTGGCTTTTTCTGACTACAAATGTATCTATCTTCTACATTTTATTACCTCTCAAAGAGGCAAAGAAGATGACTTTTGTTCAATACAGAAGAATGCTGAATAAACAGCTAGTAATACATTATGGAAAATAAAATGTGTAAAAGAAACTAGTATGAAATAAGGCTAAAAGATAAGAGTTGAATCAGATTGTAGAGGTCTTTAAATGCTATGCTGTTAAGGAATAAGTATTTTACCACTGCAGCAATAAAGAGCCAGTTAAGGTTTTCTAGCAAAGGAGTGATATGATTAGAAAGAATACTTTGTCCTCTATGTTGAGAATGAATTAGAGACACAATGAAGTTAACAACAAAGGAAGGATTAGAACTAAAATCTCCTATGTTCTTTGGACAGCATTGCCCAGTTTAGGAAAGGCTGGGAATTCTTACTCCTAGAACAATATCAGTTGACTTGCTACTTCAAAAGTGCCATCCCGGTTTACCTCTCAGACCTGTGGAGGGGGAAGGAATTTGTGACCAAAGAAGAACTAGAGGTCATCATTAATCACAAAATAGATAAGTTTGACTATATCAAGTTAAAAAGTTTTTGTACAAACAAAATGAATGCAGACAAGATTAGAAGGGTAGCAGTAAACTGGGAAAATATTTTTACATCCAAAGGTTCTGATAAAGGCCTCATTTCTAAAATATATAGAGAATTGACTCAAATATATAAGAATTCAAGCCATTCTCCAATTGACAAATGGTCAAAAGATATGAACAGACAATTTTCAGACGAAGAAATTGAAACTATTTCCGGTCACATGAAAAGGTGCTCCAAGTCACTATTGATCAGAGAAATGCAAATTAAGACAACTCTGAGATACCACTACACACCTGTCAGATTGGCTAAAATGACAGGAAATGATAATGATAACTGTTGGAGG
>JAJPUD010019959.1:0-25586 GCA_023553655.1 Myrmecobius fasciatus
TTCTCTGTTGTCACCCTACCTGGTTTAGCTATCAGCACCATATCAGTCTCATAGAAGGATTCTGGCAGTATACCTTCTGTCCCTATTTTCTCAAATAGTTTGTATAGTATTGGAATTAATTTTTCTTTGAATGTTTGGTAAAATTCACATGTAAATGCATCTGGCCCTGGAGTTTTTTTTCTTAGGGAGTTGGTTAATAGCTTGTTCTATTTCTTTTTCTAATATGGGGCTATTTAAATAATTTATATCCTCTTCTGTTAACTTGGGCAATCTATAATTTTGTAGATATTCCTCCATTTCATTTAGATTATCAAATTTACTGGCATAAAGTTGGGCAAAGTAATTCCTCATTATTGCTCTAATTTCCTCTTTATTGGAGGAATTATTTATCATTCTTGAGACTACCAATTTGATTTTCCTCTTTCTTTTTTCTTATCAAATTAACTAAAAGCTTATCCATTTTGTTGGTTTTTTAGTAGAACCAACTCTTAGTTTTATTTGTTAATTCAATAGTTTTCTTATTTTCAATTTTATTAATTTCTCCTTTTCTTTTTAGAATTTCCATTTTTTTTATTTAATTGAAGGTTTTTAATTTGTTCTTTTTCTAGTGTTTTTTCATAAGCCCAATTCATTGATCTTTTCTTTCTCTATTTTATGCAAGTAAGCATCTAGACATATAAAATTGCCCCCTTATAACCGCTTTGGCCATATCCCACAAATTTTGGTATATTGTCTCCTTATTGTCATTCTCCTGGATGAAATTATTGATTGTGTCTATGATTTGCTCTTTCAGCCATTCATTCTTCAGGATTAGATTATTTAATTTCCAATTAACTTTTGGTTTATTTTCTTCTGGCCTTATATTTCATGTGATTTTTATTGCATCATGATCTGAAAAAGATGCATTTACTATTTCTGCCTTTCTGCATTTGATTTTGAGGTTTTTATGCCCTAACACATGGTCAATTTTTGTATAGGTTCCATGGACTGCTGAGAAAAAAAGTAAACTCCCTTCTGTCTCCATTCAACTTTCTCCATAGATCTATCATACCTAACTTTTCTAACAATTGGTTCATGTCCCTAGTTTCTTTCTTGTTTATTTTGTGATTTGATTTATCTAATTCTGAGAGAGCAAGGTTGAGATCACAGTTAGAATAACTAATTCTTTATTTCTTGCCATCTTATTTACCCAAGTTATGTTTTCCCCTTTCCTTTTCCCTTTCTCCCTTCACCCCTCCTCAATACTTTGCTTTTGATGACCCCCTCCTCTAAACAATCCAGCACCCTTTAGATCCCCTCCCCCTTTTTTAACTCCTTTCCCCTGATTCTTCTATTTTCCCTTCTATTAGTTCATCCCTTTCTTTTCCTTATTTCCCTCCCACTTCCCTCTAGCAACAGACAAGTTTCTATGTGAAATCACTTAGAACCCAACCTGACAAGAGTAAGTTTTACACAATGCTCATTTCCCTCCCCTCTTTCTCTCAATTATATTAGGTTTTCTTTGCTTCTTCAAGAGACTTTACCTTGTTTTTAACCTCCTTTTTTTAGATCTTATTTTACCAGTTTTTCCCTCTTTTCCCCAGTATGATAACCTTTCGCCCCTAGTTCTCTTTTTCATATTATCAAAGTAATATCTAGTTAATTATACCCCCAAACTTTAAGTATCCCCATAGTAGAAATAAAGTTCTCAAGTGCCCTTTCCTTTTACTTTTTTATGCTGCTCTTGATTTCTGTGTTTGGTTGTTGAATTTTTTGTTCAGATCTGGTCTTTTCATTAGAAATAGGTGAAATTCACCTATATCTTTGAATGACCATCTTCTTTCCTGGAGGATAATGCTCATTCTAGATGGATAGGTTATTCTTGGCTGTACTCCAAGTTCCTTTGCCTTTAGGAATATCTGGTTCCAGGCCCTTCCATCCTTCAATGTGGAGGCTGACAGATCATGTGTGATTCTAATTATTGATCCTTGGTATTTGAAGTGTTTCTTTCTAGTTGCTAGCAGAATCTTTTCCTTGGTGCGACAGTCCTGAAATTTTGCCATGATATTCCTTGGGGTTTTAATTTTGGGGTCTCTTTCAGGGGGTGATCGGTGAATTCTTTCAATGGTGATTTTGCTTTCTGATTCTACAACCTCAGGGCAGTGTTCTTTCAGGATTTCATGGAAGATAGTATTTAGATTATTTTTTTCATCATGGCTTTCAGGAAGTCCAGTAATTCTTAGATTCTGTTCAGCAAGGTCCCTGAAACCTTCTGATCAAAAGTACAATTCCTCAGAGTCTCTGTTTCCTTTTGACTCCTGTCCAACAATGAATTGTAATCTAAAATTGTGTTGAAGCAATAAAGCAACTAAAGTAGCATTCATTTTTGCATCTAGAGGTAGATCAAATATCCTTTCCAGTCTCTTTTTCAAGCAGTCTCCAGGTCCCTTTACTATATCAGGTCTGAGAGCTCCTGAAATTGCTGTAGCTTTTGTCACCACCATCTAGTCCCACCACTAATTTTAATTCCTAGTTTTCCTCCTCCAATGTCACAAGTATCTTTTTCTAAAATTCTAAGTTGTCTTCGGCTGGAAGAATGTCCATTATTTTAAACTTGATTGAGGGAAATGTTGGGAATTTTAGCTGAGTACTTCCTCTACTCTTCCAAGATGTACTGGAATTCTCTGTTTTATGTGACTTTGTTCCATTCCTTTCCCCTCATAGTATATGTAAAATAAATGAATTCCTTGATTTAAAATTTTTTTTTTCATGTTAGTACGGAATTATAAGCTAATACTGGCATTTTATTATTATTATTATCATTACTATTAATATTATCATTTTTGTTGGTTAACCCCATCATTCCATCAGATCATACCAGTCCATAAAATAAGAAGAGTAAATTATAATATATGATGTTTTTTCAAAGGCATTACCTGACTTAAAGCTAATTCCCCCTGTAATGTTCTTGTATCATGTACTTTTGTTTTGTTTTGTTTTTGTATTTTTGGTGAGGCAATTGGGGTTAAGTGACTTGCCCAGGATCACACAGCAAGGGAATGTTAAGTGTCTGAGATCAGATTTGAACTCAGGTTCACCTGACTTCTGGTGCTCTATCCACTGCTCCACCTAACTGCCCCTATCATGTACTTTTTAAAAACCTAAATACAAATATTTTACATAATCTTTGAGTTAACTTGTAGAAAATGAAGACTATGCTATATTATATAGTATCCCAAACAGTCAGTGTATTTTTAAGCTACCAAAGTTTAAGATACTTGGGATGTTCTATATAGTTATCACAAAAGAAAACATATGTTTATATTTTTAAAATACTGATCTTAAATTCAAGGAGGCATTAATCACATGAATCTTAATTATTATAAACTGAGATAAGATAAAGGGCAAAACCTTCAACTATAATTCTGTTTTTTAAAAAAAATCTAAATGTCTTTTATAGGAACATTTCTTATATCAAACATCAACAAAAATTAAAGGTGCTCATAGAAAGAAGGCATTTCTTTTGGGAATTGCAATAAGATAATGTTATCACAGAGATTCTGATGATATCATTTAATCCAGGGATTATCTTCTTGAACTCTAAGCATCATCTTTCAAGAACAAATATTTACAAAATATATACTATCAGGGGATGGAAAATGTGACCATCAAGTAAGAAAGAATAAAAATTTTCATGTGTGTCCAGGATAATAGAGAAAAAAAGACAAGGAAGAATAATATAATTGTCTTCAAATATCTGAAAGACTAAGATATGTAAAATAATTGAATTCATTGACTGTAACTCCAGAATCAATACTATCGGTATGTCTTAAGAAAACAGATTTAAATAGAAGGTAATTGTAATAGATATTGAACAGTGGATAGGAAAAGCTGATCTTTTTCTTCTTCTGGTTGACTGCATGTTCCAAACTCAGCATTAAGGGAAGTTTCACACTTTAGAATTTATGACGTAGTAGAAAGCAAAAACAAAAACAAAAACAAAAAGTGGGGGGGAGGTCATATTCTAATTTTTTAGAATTTTAGTATCCTATGCTTCTGGACTTCCATAATCCTGTTTTCCCAAAGGAGTTGTTCTTTTCTGAAAAACTCACAAGGTTTAGCATCTAATTTCTTTCACCTAAAATTAAAGATCAAATACTGACAAATTAAATTTAAGTGTATATTTATAGTCAAACAAATTGATTTGAGAGGAGTGGACCCTTAAACATCACCCCTTATAGCTTTGTCTTTTACAAAAAAAAAGATAAATTGATCCAATATATATTTAAATGGGAATAAGGTCACTAGGGTTACTTTTATTTCTATTTTTGGTACATGAGCTGCTTTGTCTGAGGTGTGAGAGACAGATATAATAAAGTAACTGATAATGTGACTGATACCATGTTTGAAAATTTAAAAATTTAGGTTATTTCTATATAGCATCAACACTACTTCATTTAATTTTAAAAACTCGTCCAATCGATGAAAGCTGATTATTGGTACAGATCTGCCAAACTAATTCTTTGACATCATATGGTCAGAATCAATTCCATAATTTGAATTTCATGTTTTTGTATAGATGAAATATTTTCTTGTGGAAGCAGAGTGGCTCACTCAAGAGCAGAAAACAAATAAATAATATACCTAGGAATGGGAATGGAATTATTTGTCTTCTCTAATAGAATTCTATCCATGTTGTTGTCTCCATACACTATTATATATTCCTCTCAACAAAAATTATATTAACAAATGAGTTTAAAAAACAATCTTTGAAATGCGAAACCTAGGTTTGGGTCTCAAGACATTATTCATATAATTCAAAATGCCTAAATAATTGTAGTGAACTGTTTCCTTATTTTGCTTAAAAGTAAATTTGATTGTACTTACATAGAAGATTCAGAAAGTCTCAATTTTTTCATTCAAATGGGAGTGCCTTATTATAACTTGATTTATAACATGACTTCATATAACATTTTGGGTAAGTTTCCTAAAATACAACAGTAGCATTCAATAAAATTCTGATATATTCTGGAAGATCTATTTCTGGCTTTGAACATTCTTATATCCCAGGAAGAGATGTTGTATATGTGTTATATTGAGAAAATGTCCTACTTGCAATTTGTTCTTATCTTTAGATGAAAACAAAGATTAGTATTTTAAATTTATATACTTTTGTTGTTCTAGATTTTTAATCTGTTTTTTGTGCTTCGTGGAAGTATCAATCTCACATTCATTTTTTTTTCTCTCAAGTTCATCTACCAAAACCTAATTTTGAGATTTCTGTTGTAACATATAAATAATTTTACTTTGAATTTGTAAAGGGACCAAAAGACCTTTTGGTAAGTGACAAGTAATTGTTTATGTCTTTGGGAGTCAATTTTCCTCTCACTGGTAATGACTTATAAAATTTTCACATTTTAATATCATGAGTTATGCATTAAATTTTGCAATTAAGATCTTCGATGCTCTCTTTCCCTCTTTGTTTACTTATTATAAATCAGAAAAATCTTGTTATTTTAATATAAAGTCATTTAGGTGTGCAAAGCATTGTAAAATGTCTGAAATAGGAGAGAGTTCAAATTTGCTCTCCTGAAAACTATCATATTTCCTGGCAACAGGAATGGGACACAATAGAAATGACACTCTGTGACATTTTGGATCTTTTCTCAAGTCTTTTGGTAGAAATGATTTTGTTTGTTTGTTTGTTTGTTTTTTAATCAATGGTAACTGTACCCTGTCATTATTGCAGGGTAAGAAAAAAGCAGCAGGGCAAAAAATCAGAAAACTGGTCAGGGACACAAAGAAGGCTGACAACTCACAAAGGTTTTTTCTCTGCCTCAACAACTGAAAGTGGCTACTTTAAATCTAAATAATTGGCTTGTACTTTAAAGTGAGACTTTTGTATCCAGGATATATAAGAAAAAGAGAAAGATTGAATTATATTGGTATATGCATTATGTAACTAGCTATAATATAAATATTGCAGAAAGTCTGCGTGATAAAAGAAATCAATGAAGACAGAACCATTCAAGACCTAGTGAATGAAGAACAAGCATTTAATACAAATGGTTAAAATTTACATAGTGTTTTATTTTAAGCATTTTACAATTACTATCATATTTCTATCTTACAACAATCCTGAGAGGTTGGTGCTACTATTATCCCGATTATACAAATTAGGAAACTAAGACAAGCAGGGGCTATGTGAATTGCCCAGTATCACAAAATTAGTAAGTATCTATAGCTGAATTTGAATTCAGGTTTTCCTGGCTTTAGGCTGTGATATTCTCTCCACTGTGCTTTCTGGCTGCTTAAATGTTAAGCATTAAAGTACAAATTCTGGATTACTTCTACCTTCTAGGAACTTCCATTTTAATACTAGGAGAGAATAAATACCAAAGGGAAAAGTTTCCAGGGCAAGTATGGAAAATGTTTTGTTATGGAAAAATTAGCAAATATGGTCATAGATAAGTAGCTTGACCTGATTTTTCTAGAAGTTATGGGAATATTGACTTGATTATAGTTTCCAGAGCAAGATGAAATACACACAAACACACACACATGCATACAACATATATTGAGTTTTTTTTCCCTAGCTATAAATCTATAATTCTATGAACCCATGGGTTTTCTCTTGATCGTTAATATTTATACCGTACATGATAAAAACTCTACTGAAAGACATTTTTAAAATAAAGTTGGCAATTTATTAACAAGATTAACACAGACCAGGTTTTTGCTTTGGCACAGATAATGTCTCCTTGATAAGCTGTAAATTAGGCATTGCATAGGTAGCTATCAGAGTATTGATAACACACTAAGGATGATTGGCTAATCAACAGCCAGTATCACCAAAAAAACAAAGAAGCACAAGCCTTTACTCTTGAACTAGATCTTTTAAAAGAATAGTAATAGATGGAGATGGAGCTAAGCTGAACTAAGAAAAACAGGGGTGTTGGCTGGGCATAACTTTGACATTACTTCCCCATTAGGAAATCTGGGGTGTTTCATGGCCCATTAGTCCCTGGAGAGAACTATATGCATTAGCAAATAATGTGGCTCCAGAAGAAGAGGGGATTGTGTAGTCCCCAAAATGGACGTAAATGGAAGCAAAAGTGTAGTGCCAAGCAGTTTCTTAGTTAATGTACAATGGAAATGTACAATAAGAGTGGCAATGGAGCAGAATAATTCTTGGAACAATAAACAGCCAGATCCAGAGATGAACAAGTATAGAACTACAATGCAGAAGAATACTTGGTCCTCATTCTTACCTAGAACTATGTGATATGTGTGTTGATTGTGCTATATGTCCAAGAGTTGGAGAAAAGATCCAGTTCTCTAGTTATCTGAATAAGATATGGACTGAGTTTAAGTCGTTTAGTATATAAATCTGGTGAACTGTGCAGTTACTTAAAAATATAAAATAATTAGACCAGGGAATATATTTGCTGATGACCTTAGATGTAAGTTCTTTTCCTAATATATTTGGGAGGGGCAAATTTAAAAAAAAAGTCCTTTTCTGTACTGTTAACCTATGTGTTTATATATATATATATATGCATATATATATGTATGTATATAGAAAATGTTTTACTAAATTTGGAACTAAATCTTACAAAAATAGTGTTTAAAACTACCATTGCATGTATTTGGAAAAAATTAATAGTATTGAAAAAATAAAATGTTTTTATTTTACTGTGGAGACATTATAATCCAAATTCTGAAGCTCTCAGGGATAAGGGAGAAGCTAGCTGAGGACATAATGAATCAAATTATGATATTCAAAGTGAGAATATGAGAGTAAGAAAATCAGTTAACAATATGTGATTATGCACAATTTTTTCTCCTTTTCCACAATAAATCTAATCCATTTAAATCTTGAGACTCAATTCTAGTTCATAAAATAATAGAATTACAAAAGAAAAAGACAGAGAGATACAGACAGAAGAAAAGATTTAAGGTATACAGATATTTCAAAAGCTACCTCAATCAATCAATCAAAAATATTCATTAAGTATTTACCATATGCATAGCATTATATCAAATTCTGGAGTTACAAATAAATACAAGATAATCCCTAATTTCAAAGAACTCAAGTTCTGATAGGTAAGCCAAACACTTGCAATAAAATGTTGAAGCTGCAAAATCTGGACATGTCAGACAATAATGCATATAATTTCTATTGGTAAATGTTTGTCTTTGATGTTGAATCACTTGACAATAAAAACTTTTGTGGAAAATACTTTATTTTCTCTAATTTTAATAGCTATGACTGTTGAGGAGGCAAGAGTTACTATATTTATAAAGGCATTTTCAAGATTTCATCTCGAAAATGGTTGTTTTGATCCTAGATGTACAAGGGAAGAAAAAGGGCTGGTATTCCTGGAAATTCTACTATTACTAAGCACTTGGATTTAATGTTTTAGACAGCCTCCCTCATCATAGTCTAATTGTTTGAATGCTTATTTATTTATCTGGGTTTATTCTTTCATTATTCAAAAGGCAATCCTATGGAATGTAGTTGAAAGGGACAAGGGATATATTTTGGATTGGATATCAAGAAAAACAATTATAATTATAAAAGGCAACATTTATGTAGTGCTAAGTATGTGCCCAGCACTGGACTAGATACTTTACAATTATTTTCTCATTTGATTCTCTTCTCAATCTTGTAATATAGCTGCTGTTATTATCCCATTTTACAATTGAAGAAACTGAGGCAGATAACACTTAAGTAATTCTCCCAGAGTTACACTGCTAGGAAAAGACTGAGGAATAGGTTCTTTACTCCTAGAGGGGCATACAATTGATGAAGCTAGGTGACATAGTGCATAGAACATTTGGAGTCAGAAGGACAACTAAGGCTCAGACACTCACTACTTGCATTACTCTCTGTCTGTCCACCTCAGTTTCCTAATAGTATCTATAACTCAGAGTAGTAGTAGTTGTTTTTTTTTCCTTTTATTTATCTTCAACTTATACACAAAATAGGAAAAGAAAAAAGAAACATTAGCATATGCACAGCAGAACTTAAGAGAGAATTGATCCCAGAGCTGTTGTAAGGATAAATAAGTTAATATTTGTAAAGTGCTTTTTTAACATTCTCTAAGGCCTTAATATTATTAATTTGTCCTGAAAAATGGTGAGTCCTGTTTTAGAAAATGTTCAAGCATATATTTTATATTCATCAATTAGAGATGCTACGGACAGTACTCCTCCATTTAGAGGAAGATTTGCCTCAACGGTCTTTAAAATTCCCTTCCTACATTAAGAGTTTCTGGGCCTAGAATTCTAATTAGGCTAATCTTATTTACCTGGTTGGTAAACCATGATCCTTGGAGGTAGCTGCACTATTCTTACTGACATCAGAGAGGATTCTATTAAAACACAAGGAGTTTAGTGGCAGAGAAAGCAACTCTGTAAACCTATTTTAAATTATACAAAGGGTACATGTGTATGCATAGATAAAGTTCTCCTTGCAAAGCAACTCAGTGTTCAGAGAACAGTCCCCAATAAAGAAGAATTAATAGATTAGTTTTCATTCAGAAACCACTGGTGAAATACAATTATCATGATTCTAGCACCTTTCTGCTCATATTCTAAATTTGAACAAAGCCAGCCTTTCAGGAATTATCAAGAGCTGATAGTTATTAATCAATATAGTAGTCAAAGCTTAGGTTTCATTGATTATAAGTAGAAGTATGTGTGTGCAAATAAACTGTTGAGCTATTGTCCAAGCCCATAAATTTCCCATGACTGTGGGAAGGACAGACTAAGATTTCGTGTAATCGAAGAATGTTTCTTCATTTGAAAGGAAAAGAAAAAAAGAAGAAATGACCTTATGGCTACTTATTTTCAGCTTGACAAAATGAGTTTAGATAATCACAATAGTTAAATGTCTGTTTTCTGCTTCCAGTAATTTAGCAGCCTTGGCATTTTTACAAGTTGTTGAGCATAGCCTTTAATTGTTGTTACAGTCTACTAATTTTGCTTAAAAATTGATGATAACTGCCTAAATTTTTGGTTCTCTGCCATCATTCTGAATTGAAAAAGATGTTATCAAGGAACCCTTCACAGGAAGATGGGTTGGCCATATTAAGAAAGAGAATAGATGGGTTCATAAATGGACAGTCAGATTGCTCCATGGACAATGCTGGGAGAAGGTGAGAAAGATTTTTAGCACATTTAGTGGATAGTTTATATAGTGACTTCTTGGGAGAATATGGACAAGAGTCATACAGGATAGGCAAGCATGAATGGCCTGTGACCTGAATTGATGGAGGGAACATACAATTTAGCAAAATCACAGATTCATTTCAGTATTTCAACACTTTTATCAATTGAATGTATGATATACTGGAAAGGAACTCAAAAACCAGCCAGTTTCATCTTTTTATTTGTAGCAACAAGAAAAATGAGAGTTGGAAGGTAAAGTGATTTGTCCAATGGTATATAGATGGAAAGTTGCAGAAGTGAGATTTAAACAAATCTCTTCTAACTTTTAGGTACATCACTCTTGGTATTGCATATTAATTATTTGATGAGACAGTGGGAAATAGGGGAGAGAGAGACAGAGAGAAAGAGGGAGAGAGGGAGAGAGAGAGAGAAAGAAAGAGGGAGAGAGGGAGAGAGAGAAAGAGAGAAAGAGGGAGAGAGGGAGAGAGAGGGTGGGGAGAGAGAGGGGGGGAGAGAGAGGGGGGGGAGAGAGAGAGAGAGAGAGAGAGAGAGAGAGAGAGAGAGAGAGAGAGAGAGAGAGAGAGAGATGGTGGAAGAGAGGGAGAGAGGGAGAGGGAGAGAGAGAGCAAGTATACTGGAATTGGAGTCAGGAAAATCTGGCTACAAGTGATATCCATGTCATTTCTAGTGATTCTGTAATTCTATCCTTAGACATCATTTGAAAGGTATCCAACTAATACAAGCTATTTAATGATACTCATAAATGTAAAACAACCAGAAAGGTCACTGAGGGAATTGAGGTACACTTTTCAAGGGACTGAATTTAGGCATCATTAAGAGAATTTTCCCTTTAAATCAAGTGGTCTTTATTTTCTTATACAATCTAGATTTTGTACAATATACACAACTGTGAAATAATCCTATCAGGTCAAACTTGAAATGTTAAAGAGTAGAACTTGATGCCCTAGTTTAAGCAGCAACTTGTCAAAGACATAAGAAGTCACACTTAGATGTACTAGGGGTGGGTTTGATAGAAATGAGATTACACAGAAAACAGACAAATATATTTATGGAACAATTTGAGTGAATTTTCTGTTTTCCCTCCTCACAGTCAATTCACTTCTCAAATCCTTGAAATTTAGCTTTAGCCATTTCTTTCAATTGAAAGTGGTCTCTCAAAAGTGACAAATGATTTATTACTGGCTAGTCTTCAAGATTATTTCTATGCTCTCAGACCCCTTCTATTCTGTTGAGTTTCTAATATGAGTGACTAACTGTCCTCCTGGATATTCTTTCCTTTCTGGGTTTTCATAACTCTGTTTTCTCTTCATTCTCACCTAACCTTTCTGATCAATTGTTCTAAGTCTACATTGCTGGATCATTTTCTATCTACTATATTTTTCTTGTTTCCAGAAGATAACAATGGAAGCAATATATAGAAGTTGCAGGTAGTCAGAAATAACTTTATTATAAAAAAATTCCTGAAAATTAGAATCATTTAAAAGTAGAATAAGATACCTCAGAAAGTAAGAACTTTCTATCTATTAAAATTTTTAAAAAGCTTATTTAACTATTAGTGGAATATTTTGTAAAAGAGACATTTTGGGGGGTATCATTAGAAAAACTGGCCTTTATATGTTTTCCCTTCATGTTCCACATTGTCATACTTTAGCTTGCCATGCTCCATGTACAAAAAGTATTCCCCTATCTCTAAATAACTGAATCCTTTACTGACTTGATTTAGCTTAGATACTATCTCCTTCAGGAACTATCTCAGAATTTCTTATTTATTTCTCTTTCTGTGTTACCTATTCCTCCAAAAAATTTGAAATATTAAAAATACAGACATTGGAGTACTTGACATATAGGAGATGCTTAATAAATATTTGTTGAGTTGCATCAAATGTATAGTAGATGCGACTCTCTCTTGTTCAAGATATGAAAGGTCTCATAGATATTCTGTCTTTTCTGCCTCTTGTCTATGGCAGACTAGAGACTGGTGTGGATTATGTCCTGAATTTTAAACTTATCATACTCTTGTTCAGCAATTTCCAGTTTTTACTTTATCTTATTTTATGTCATAGACATTTGTCAATCTTAAGAATTTTATAGGACTTACTTTCAGAATATGTTTTTAAAAGTATAAAATAAAATTCAAGGGGCAGCTAGGTGGCATAGTGGATAGAGTACCAGCCCTGAAGTCAGGAGGACATGAGTTCAGATGTGATCTCAGGTACTTAACACTTCTTAGTTGTGTGACTTTGAGCAAGTCACTTAACCCCAATTGCCTCAGCAAAAATAAAATAAAATTCAGTAGGATCAAAAAGATAAATTATGGTGAAATATAGTTATTAAATTATTAAAAATGTTCATGGATCCCAAATTAACTGTGGTGTTTATTTGTATATTATTGGAGTTATTTGTGTACTTGTCATTTTAAATATCAGAGCCTGGACAAATGATCAATAATTGCTGTGGCTGAAGGGTACATTGAACAGTATAGCAGAGCCAGAAATTTTGGTCTTCTTAGGATCTGTGCAATCTGTAAGAAGGATTTTCCCTTTTAACTAAACAGTGACTATTTCCAGAAGGGACATATCTTGGGGATGTTAGCCAAGTATGAAAGAAGTGAGAAAACATTTATGGTTGTATGAACAAGGCAGGGTTGAGGATTCTGTGATAACCATAGATCATAGTTGAGTCAGAGGAATTGATGAGTATCTAGTTATATTTTAAACAGCGTGAGTTTTTTTTTCTTTTTTTTTCTATTTTTTCTTTCTTAAAGGTTTTTATTTGCAAAACATATGTATGGGTAATTCTTCAACATTGATCCTTACAAAGCTTTCTGTTACAAATTTCCCCCCCAGTCCCCTCCCCTCCCCTAGATAGCAGGAAGTCCACTACATGTTAAATATGTTAAAATACTTGACAAATCGAATATATATATATATATATATATATATGTATATATATATATATACATATTTCCTCACTTATCTTGTTGTTCAAGAAAAATAGTATCTACAAGTAAAAACAAAATCAGATAAAGGAAACCCAATGCAAGCAAACATCAATAGAGAGCATGAAAATATTATGTTGTGGTCCACATTTCATATCCCTCTCTCTGGGTGTATATGGCTTTCTTCACTGCACAATTGGAACTGGTTCGAAACATTTCATTGTTGAAGAGAGCCATGTCCATCAGAATTGATCATCATATAGTCTTGCTGTTGCCATGTATAATGGTCTCCTGGTTCTGCTCACTTAGCTCAGCATCAGTTCATAACAGGATTATTTTTTTCAAGTCTCAACTATTTACATGAAGATGATTTATAAACCAGTATTACATGTGGATACATTATGGCAAGGGTCTCTTCTTTGTATCTTTCTTAATGTTTAGTTTAGTGTCTCTCCCCGTCTCTCTGTCTCTGTCTCTCCCTCCTTCAAGGCTCTCTTCCATTTTCTGACTCTCTGTGTATCTCTGTGTGTCACTGTATCTGTCTCTGTCTCCCTTGTTTCCTCTCTATGGGAGTGATTTTTTTTGGTGTTCCCAGTGCAGAAACTTCCTTCACTCATGACTCCTTTGTAACTTATAATGTTAGAGATTTGCCTGGGTCCCTGAAAATATGTGATGATTTCCATAATTATACAGCTGAAACATGAACAAACATCTCCTAATTCTACAGTTGATTTTTTATTCACTGTGCAAGACTGCTATTTTTTCTTTACTTAATCTTAAAAATATGTTCTAAAAGGAAGTTGAATAAATTTAATTTATTTTAATTCACAAAGAAAAATTCCAACTCTATATCAAAAGGAATAATGTATACAATAAGGACTTTGCAAACTCTAAAGGTTTTATAAAGGATTAAGTTTTGGGTCATTGGTGGAGTTGGGTGAGAAAGACTGAAGTTCTAATAAGATTATTCCCTGAGGCAAGCAGGGAAGGGAATTGATGAGTTTCAATTTAACCTTTTCTATCCTCTGTGGAGGGCATAGAGAGCCTCACCTTGCTGTGTGCAGTCAGAAATCCAAGTCATGTCAAACTCCCAAGGTTATATTTCTCCTATAAATCTGTCTATAACCCCTGACATCATTGTTGAACCTCTTTTGGGTAAAACCTGCCATGGTACTCAGTCTCTTGTTGTCTTTCTCTTCAAGCTTCATCACTCCCACACCATGAATCATGCTATTTTTCCTCTCATCTCCAAGCAGGTCTCATAGTATCTTTCTCTTTTTATAGATAACCAGCTTTTTTGGGGTGCTAAATCCAATTATAAATTTAGCCTGCCAATTAAGGGCATGTTCCCACCTCATCCAGTATTCCCTTTCTCATGATTAATTATGAGTTTTAATAGGACATTTGTCCTTTTCTTTGTTAATTGTTAAAACTCCTTTCCTCTTTTGCTTTCCCAAATCTGTTTCATATTTACCATTCCTGATGTCTATTGCATTTCTTCATTTTGTCTGTTATCTCTTCTAAATAAAACTACCTTTTACCAAAGGGAATGGTCATTATTAATTCATCACATGATTAAATCCCAATATTTGGTGCCTGGACATCAAAAATGTTATTTGGTGCTAAACCTAAAACACATCATAAATATCATCTATAATTGTTATATATCACAAATACACTATATTATAAACCCTAATATCCGATCTGAAAGCAGATGCTTTCGTAGAATTATAGAATTTGATAAGTCAAAAGAACCTCAGTAGTCATCTAGTCCAAAGCAAAGAAATTCCTATTCTAACAGTCCAGGAAATGTTCTTTTGAATACCTCTGTTCACCTTTGAACACCTTAAAAAAGAGAGAATAGATAACTTCTGAGGAAAACATAGTTCATTATGGCACCACTAATTTTTATGAAATTTTTCCTGATACCTATTTTAAATTGGTTTCTGATATTTCTGCTCTTTGTTCCTGGTTCTGCATTCTCACACCAAACAGTGTAAATCTAGTTCCTCCTCCACAAGACAATGTCTCAGATATTTGGAAACAACTATCATCTATCAACTCCAATCTCATTAAGTATTCTTTCCTTTAAACTAAACATGTCTAATACCTTTAATACATATTTTTATCATGGATTCAAGTATTTTTACCACTTAAATTTTCTACATCTGGACCTTCTCTAAGTTATACTTGTCCTCATTTAACAGGTTGGCAAGAATTGAACAAAATAAGATGTATTAAGGTTATGTAAAATGGAAATATCCTTTATCTGTCCTGGAAGCTTTGCTTCTCTTAAAGAAGCTCTCAATATCAGTATACAAACAATATTCCCTTTGCTTCCACATCATCCTGATAAACTATATTGAAGTTATATTCCACTAAGACATCCAGAGCTTTCTCAGAACAACTTTATCTATGCATGCCTCTCCCATTCAATAGTTTTATATTTGACTTTGAATAAGTTAGTGCATCTTTATGTTCATCTCAAATGAATTTCATCATCTTAGATGATTAACTATCAAAATCCTTTTGAATTCTGACTCTAATATCTAGTATGTCAACTATCCTTCCCATATAATAATATCTGAAAATTTAATGAACATGCAAACTATGTCTTTATCAAAGTCACAGATAAATATGTTGAAGATTACAGGTTCAAATACAGATCCCTGGAATTCCATAAGAAATGTCTGTCATATTGTTATTGAACTAGTTAATACATTTTGAACACAGCCATCAAGCAAGTTATGAATCTTATTGCATTATTGTCTAATCAGTATCCTTCCATCTTTTCCACAAGAATGAGATAATTTCTCAGACATTTTTGCCAAAATATAAGTTAATTTGCTTCAGTAAATTGCACTTATCAATTATTTTAACAATATTTTCAAAAAAAAAGAAATTAAGTTAGTCTCTTGTGGAATTTATTGAGATTAACAACTAATGTATTTTCCCTACAGAAAGGTACTGGTTTTTAAGGTTGGAAAATTTAGGAGTAATCAGACATCTTCCCAGTAGCTTTCACTTTTTTTTTTCTTTTACTTCAAAAAAGAAGCATCTATTGGCCCTGGGAATATGAGCCAAGTGCTCTGAATTTATCAGAATTCCCTGACTTCAACTGATAATCAGAACTATGAATGTAAATGGGATGAAATGTTTCATCAAAATGAAGAAGATAGCAAAGTGTATTAAAAACCAGAATTCTACTTGTTGTTTACAAGAAACACATTTGAAATAGAAAGAGACATACGGAGTAAGGGTTAAAGGCTAGAGCAGAATACGTCAACTCAGCTGAAACAAACAAACAAATAAAAAACCCAAAAAGAAAAACAAAAACAAAAATCTCAGGAATATAGATTCTGATCTCAGACAAAGGGAAAACAAAAATAGATCTAATTAAAAGAGTTAAATAGGAAACTGCATCCTGTTAATCATAGATAATGAACTGAAATCAACTTTAAATATGTATGGACTACATAGTACAGCATCCAAACTATTAGAGAAGGAGGTAACCCAGTTACAGGAAGAACTAGAACGCAAAACTATACTAGTAAGGAAACTCAACCTCCCTCTCTTAGAATTAGATACATTTAACTACAAAATAAACAAACAACAAACCATAGAAGTAATCGATAATTTCATCCAAGAGAATGACAGTAATATGAGACAACATAGCAAAATTATGGAATGTAGCCAAAGGAGTTCATTGGAGAAATTTTAGATTTCTAAACACTTACATAAATAACATATACATAAGATCAATGAATTGGTCATGCAACTAAAAAAGAACAATTTAAAACCCTCAATTAAATAAAACATTTAAAAATCTAAAAATAGAGATTTAAAAAAATTGAAAGAAAATCATTGAGCTAATTAATAAAAGCAAGAGTTGGTTTTATTAAAAAAAAAACTACAAAATAGCTAAACTTTTGGATATTTTGATTAGAAAAGAAGGGAAAAAACCCAAATTACCAGCATCAAAAATGAAAAGGGAGACATCATCAATGAAGAAGAAATTAAAGCAATAATTAGGAAGTATTTTGCACAACAGTATGCCAACAGATCTGACAACCTAATTGAAATAGATGAATATTTTCAGAGATGTAAATTGCCCAAATTAGCAAGAAGAAATTAAAAAAAAAACCTAAACTCCATTTTTTAGAAAAGGAAATTGAATAAGACATAATTGAATTACCTAAGAAAACAATCTCCAGGGCCAGATATATTTACAGGTGAATTCTTCTAAACATTTAAAGAACAATTAATTCTGATAGTATATAATTACTATCATAAAATAATTTACTATATAAAGTAAAATAGGCAAAGAAGGAGTCCGGCCAAATTCCTTCTATGACACAAATATGGTGCTGATACCTAAACTAGGAAGAGGCAAAATAGTGAAAGAAAATTATAGACCAATCTCCCTAATGAATATTGATGCAAAAATTTAAAATAAAATAATAGGAAAGAGATTAAAAATTATCAGCAGGATAATACACTTTGACCAAGTAGAATTTATAACATGAATGCAGGGCTGGTTGAATGTAAGGAAAACTATTGCCATAAATGACCATATCAATAACAAAACTATCTGAAATCATATGGTGATATCAATAGATGCATAAAAAAGTATTTGACAAAATACAGTATACATTTCTATTAAAAACACTAGAGGGAATAGGAATCAATTTCCTTAAAATGATAATCAGCACCTATCTGGGAATAATTTTAAGGGGGATAAACTAAAAGTATTCCCAATAAGATAGGGGTAAAACAATTGTTCCCATTATCACCACTATTATTTAATAACATATTAAAAATGTTGGCTCTAGCAATAAGAAAAGAAAAAGAAATAGAAGGAATTAGAGTAGGTATTGAAAAAACAAAATAATCATTCTTTGCAGATGATATGATATAATGCTTAGAGAATCAACCAAAAACCTACTTGAAACAATTAGCAACTTTAGCAAAGATGCAAAATATAAACAATCTCTCACTAATCAAAAGTATTTCTGTTAACAACAAAGTCCAGCTGCAAGAGATACAAAGAAAAGTTCCATTTTAAAAATCTGTAGACAAAATAAAAATATTAGGCTATCTATCTGCCAAGACAAACCAAGTTACAAACCACTTTTTACACAAATAAAGTCAGATCTAAACAACTGGAAAAATATCAATTGCTCTGTGCTATTATAATAAAAATGATAATTCTATCTAAATTAATCTATATATTCAGTGCTATACCAATCAAACTGCAAAAAAAATATTTTATAGAGCTAGAAAAAATAATAACAAAATTATGTGGAAAAAGAAAAGATGAGGAATATCAAGGGAAGTGGTGAAAAAAAATCAAGGGAAAATGTCCTAGCAGTTACCAGATGTAAAAAAATTATAATAATCTATTGTTTGATAAAGCCAAACACTCCAGCTTCTGGGATTCACTATTTGACAAAAATTTCTGGGAACACTGGAAAATAATGTCATAAACTCAACATAAATCTATCTCACTCCCCATACCAAAATAAGAACAAAATGAGTAGATAATTTAGGCATAAAGAGTGAAACTTATAAACCAATTAGGAGAGCAAGCGATAATTTACCTATCAAATATTTGGAGACGGAAGTAATTTATGACCAAAGAAGAAATAGAGAACATTACGAAATGCAGAATGGATAATTGTGATTACCTTAAATTAAGAAATTTTTGCACAAACAAAATGTAGCCAAAATTAGAAGGAAAATAGAAAACTAAAAAAAAAAAAATTACTGCCAGTGTTTTTGATGAAGACCTCATTTCTAAAACATATGTAGAACTGAGTCAAATTTACAAGAATACAAGTCATTCCCCAAATGATGAATGGTCAAAGGATATGAACAAACAGTTTTAGATGAAAAAATTAAAGCCTTTTCTTGTTATATGAAAAATATATATAAATTACTATTGATAAAGCAATGCAAAGTAAAACAATACTGAGGTACCACCTCACACTTCTCAGATTGGCTAAGGTGAGAGGAAAAGATAATGACAAACATTAGAGGGGATGTGGGAAAACTGGGGCACTAATGCATTGCTGGTGGAGTTATGAAATAATCCAGCCATTCTGTAGAGCAATTTGGAACTATGCCCAAAGGGTTGTAAAACTGAGCATACCTTTTGTTCCAGCAGTGCAGCTACTGAGTCTGTTTTGCAAGGAAATCATAAAGAAGGGAAAATAATCTACACATGCAAAGTTTGTAGCTGTTTTTGTGGTGACAAAGAATTAGAAAATGAGTAGATATCCATCAATTGGGGAATGGCTGAATAAATTATGATATGTAAAAGTAATAGATTATTATTGTTCTATAAAAATGAAGAACAAAATAATTTTAGAAATGCCTGGAAAGAGTTACATGAAATGAAGCTGAGTGAGGCAAGCAAAACCAAAAACACACTGAACATGACAACAGTAGGGTTGTGAAAAGATCAACCCTGATAGATTTGGTTCCTCTCAATAGTCCAGTCATCAACGGCAATCCCATTAAATTTTGGATGGAAAATGATATCCACATCCAGAGAAAGATCTATAGAGATTTAATGTAGATCAATACATATTATTTTCACATGTTTTTTCCTCAAGGTTTTTCCCTTTTGTTCTGATTTTTTCTCTTTCCAACATGATTCATATAGAAATATATAAAAATGAATGTACATGTAACAAAAACTAATGTATTTACGTTATTTTGGAACATTAAAAAAGGAATGTCTGACCTATCTTGTGGTGCAACTTGCTTTTATAAAAAAGAAAAGAAAAGAAAAAAAATATAACTTTTTTGTGATTTAACAGATTGTTTAAATTGTATGTTTACATCATTACAAAAGGGCCCTCTTTTAAAGGAGCACCTGCATAATAGAGAACTATTTTTGTTTGGTTTTGTTTGGCTTGGTTTTCCCTGAGGCAATTGGGGTTAAGTGATTTGCCCAGGGTCACACAGCTAGGAAGTGTTAATTTTCTGAGTCCATATTTGAACTCAGGTCCTCCTGACTTCAGGCTGGTGCTCTATCCACTGTGCCACCTAGCTCCCTGAGAACTGGACTTTTTAAGCTTTTTTTCTTGAAGTTATGCAAATAAAAAGACGTATAAATGCCAATAAAGTGTGAGGAATAATAAAGTGTTTTAAAAGTGGGACTCTGTATTCAAAACCCATACTGTCTTCCAAGATTTTGAAGTATTTTTGACACTCCAAATAGGCAGTTTAGCTCCATGAGAGGATGTTCAACCAAGGTATTATTAAATGCATTCTATATATCCTAGGATTTGTTGGCAAAGTGAAGTCTCCACATATAGTGACTAATGATCTCAAATATCAATTTGAAACCAATGTAGATTTTGTGGGCCCTAGAATAAACATTAAACTGGTGATGATGATCCTAAAGAAAATTGTTCTCATAGAAGCATAGACAAAAAAAATGACTTTTCTGCTAATAGGATAAGAGAAAGCAGGTTTGAAAGAATACTGTAGTCGGAGAGCTCTGAGTTCCATTCCTGACTCTGCTGCTGTTATATCAGAGAAGAAAATAGGGCAGTTACATCAGCTATAACAGAATAGCACTGACTTTAATAAATCAAAAAAATTGCATCAACCTCTGTCTTTTGCTGTAGACTTAGAATCCTTATCAAAAAACAAAACATTGTCATGTGCCCAGCAGAACATCAGGGAGGATTAAAAATATATAACAATAAATTGCCAGTTCAAAAAATGAGTTATAATAATAGAAAAAAATCACACACGAGTGCCCACTGTTTTTACTTCCTTGTAGGTTGTTCTCTTGTTCTGTATCACACACATTTTTTGTTTTATTCTTTTGTTTTCATTCCAACCTCTCTCCCGAATCCACCTCCCACAAGCAAGCTATAGTTAAGCAAGGATATATTTCTTTATACATATATATCTATACACACACACACCACCCACGCCCCATTGAACATTACTCTTTGGGGCAGAAGAAGCTTTTTTTACTTCACTATCCTCTTCTGAAGATGAAGTCCGGTTTTCCCGGTTCCCACATTTGGTTTCTATAGCTGGGTACTTTCTTCTTTGCTGGTTCATTTTGTATGTTTGTATTTTTTATTTGTTTGTCTTTGTTTTTAAATGATAAATATTAATGTAAACTCCCCTAATATTGGGATGGGGGGGGTAGTCCCTCTGCCTTTACTTCAGCTCTCCCTTCTGACCTGGAACCTCAAAGCAAAAGCTCCCTCCTCCTTCAGGTATTAGCAGCCTGCAGCATCCCTTACCCCTGCTTCTGCACTAACAGGTGTGCTGGTTCCTTCTTGCCCAGGGCTGCCTCTCAGAAGCACAGCTGGGCCTGGTGTTCCTAATCACCCGAGGTTACCTCTGTCTTCCCAGACTCAGAACCTAGGCTCCTAACCCTGGCCCGGAGGGAAAGTTTGTGAGATTTTTGCAGAGGCTCCAGCCAAGCCCAGCTGGCTCCAGGTGTTTCTGCAGAGCTAGCCCAGAGGTATTTGTCCTTCTTATTGATTAATTCCTGACCTGGGGTCTTCAGATCTTTTTGGGTTGTACCAGAGGGACCCCTGTTCTGCTCCAAGTCCCCTTGTTTTTCACCAATCTACATTTTCCATGAAACAGAAATTTGTTCTGTTTGTGAAGAAAATCTGGAGAGTTTGAAATTTGCTCATATACTCCCATCTTCTCAGAATCCTCCATCAGAGATGATTGATTTTTACACCCTTGGCTGTGCTGTCAAGCTGCTAGTGTTGTATCCTGACAGTCTTAGTCTCATTGGAGAGCTATCTATGTAAATATATACCACAGGGTGAACAAAGGATGTATCTCTGTTTTATGCCATTTTACATCATTCCCATCCCTATGCTTTCTTTCTCCTCCTTACAAAGTGTGCTTAATATACTGTGTGTGTATGCATAATACATTGTGTGTGTGTGTGTGTGTGTGTGTGTGTGTGTGTGTACAAATGATATGTACCTGAAAGTGGTGAGATCTAACACCTTATACTAACTTAGTGTGAACCTGAAAAAGCCTTTGGGACTTAATTTCTTCATCTGTAAAATAAAAATATTAGACTAGGTGATCTCTAAGTTACCTTCAATGTTAACATTCCATGATTCTGTGCTTCTCAAAATAAAACAGATAAGATCATATTTTTTTTCACATATCTGCTACATGCAAGATAGTACAATAGATTCTGAGGACATAAAAAGAAGCAAGCAAAACAATTCCATCATATTACAAAGGGGGGAAATGACAAACACTTGAAGAATTGTTAGAAAGGTGAATTGTATGAGCCCTGGATCATAGTTAGGAGACAGCTGGGAAATACTATGGAAGCCAGGACCTATATCAGGAAAAGACGAAAACTCACCTATCCAAGATTAGAGGCTCAATAATAATGAATTTTTAATTTAGAGCTAAGGCAAAGGCAAGAGTCCTAGCCAGCTTATGTTTCTCTTTAATAGTCCCCAGCAGAACAATGACTTGATGATATATACTTATATTTTGAATCCAAGGGCAACAGGAAGCATGCTTTCATAGGAGACTTTATCATCTCATATTACATTGCTCATAATTAGTATTTATAGGAAGACTATCACAAAAATAAGCTCAGTTTATGCTCCAATATCTGCTGCAAGTATAAGTAGCAAAAGATGTTCACTAAGATCCTCAATATTAGATTAAAATTTACCTTGAATTTCATTGACCTCAAAGCAAAGGTTGCCCAAGTTTAGAATGGTAAATAATTTGGTTAAAAGAGAAGCTCAGAGTTTGGAAATATGTATACATATATTTGATTTGCCAGTATTTTAACATAATTAACATGTAGTGGTTATCCTGCCATCTAGGGGAGGGGTGGGGAGTTGGGGGGATAAATTTGTAACGGAAAGCTATGTAAGGGTTATTGTTGAAGAATTACCCACACATATGTTATGCAAATAAAATAAAAAAAAATTTAAAAAAGAGAAGCTCAGAAATTTGAATAACAGATATCAATGATTTTTGATTATAGATGACACAGAGATAAATAATAAATAATTTTCTTAATAATGAATATATGTAGTATGTATGTAGAACTTTATAGCAGGTGAAAATGAATATATTTTGGTGGAGAATGAACAACTAATTTCAGTGTGAAAATCACTTCAAAATAAGTGGCTATATGCATAACAATGAGAAATCTGAAAAATAATTATGGAGACTCCAACTTTATTCATTCAAATATGGCATTAATGGTGCTGGTTAAATGGGGAATGGATACAAGAACAGGGATTCAAACAATTCATTGCCATTTCTTAAGGTATTTTAACCAATGCAATATGACAATACAAAAAGAATAAAAAAAAATGGACCAACTAAGATATCAAACACATAATATCCTCTGTAAGCATATTATGGTAGCCATAGGCAATGTCAGATTATAACATAAACTCATTTTAAGATAATACAGAAGAACATGACAAAAAAGCATCATCAGCAACACTTTCCAAGAAATAGCAATTTGGTATCAAAGAAAGAAAAGTTAATAAAAATTATAAAGAAATAAAATTGCAAAACTAATCAAGAAACTACCAAATAAAAGGAAAAGAAACAGGTAAAATATAAATTTTAAAAAGATATATGTATGTGTGTGTACACTTATACATACATGTATATATATATATGCAAACAATACTTATGTATACAATGCATATATGTATGTACATGCAATATAGATATAAATGTATATATATGTGTGTGTGTGTTTGTTGTATGTATTCTATTCTATTCTATGCATACTTCTATTTATCATTTCTTTCAGTGAAGATAACATTTTTTTCCATAGGTCTTTTGCTGTTAATTTGTGTATTTGTAATTGTCAAAATGATTTAGCTGTTTTGTTTTAAATCTTGTTTAATATTTTATATTTCCTAATTATATATAAAACAGTCTTAACATTATTTCTTTTCAAATTTTGGGTTCTAAATTCTCTTTCTTCCTTGTCTCCCTATCTCATTGAAAAGGCAAGCAGATTACTATGAGTTATGTATGTGTAATAATGCAAAACACATATAAAACATTCTGTGAATGAAAACAGACCAAGAAATTCCCACACAAAATAAAGAAAAAAATAATCTTTGATCTGCCTTCAGGTTCTACAAGTTTTTTCTCTGGAGCTAGACAGCACCTTTCATCATAAGTTTTTCAGAACTGTCTTGAATTGTGTTGCTGAGAATAACTAAATTTTTCATAATAGATCATCATACACTATTGTTATTACTGTGTACAACATTCCCCTGTTTCTGTTTGTTTTCCTTTGCATCAGTTCATATAAATATTTCCATTATTTTTCCCAAGAGCATTCTGCTCATCATTCCTTAAATCAATAATATTCCATCACAATTATATATAGCCTATTCATCCATTCCCTAATTGATGGATATTCTTTCAATTTCCAATTTTTTGCCACAATTAAAAGAACTCCTATATATTTTTGCACACATAGATCCTTTCCCTTTTTGCTTTATTATCTCACAAAATTGTTCTTAAAACAATATTACTGTTACTGTGTTTTTCACCTATAAAACTAGAAGAATTATCATACTTCCTTTGTGAAGTTATTGTGAGGATGAAGTAGAATCATGAATTTTAAATGTATTTTGCAAATCTTGAAGCAGAATTTCAAAGTAAGTTACCATTTTATCATGCTACTATAATCATTATTTTCCATTGCTAGCAGAAGCATTTTCAGAGTCAGCTGAGAGAATGCACTGCCTGAAGCTGTATCTATCCTGTTCCCCAATACTTATAGATTAATAAACCTATAACTTGGGAGCTTTCAAAAACCCCAATTTACTGAGAACCATTGAGATCAAACTACAGGTCTTCTGATCTCTGTGCTACTTACTTTGACTTTCCTCTTCAAATGTCTATCTCTGCTTTGATGATTTCCAGACCACTGCTCTCTTCTTGAAGTTTGCATAAGTCCATTCCCAAGAAAAATTGCATCACTTTTATAGCATTTCAAGACTTTTTATATCATCCTTATTTCATAGATGGAGAAGGTGATTCTCAGAGCGATGAAGGGATTTGTCCATATTTAGTGACTTGCCTGAAGTTACATAGACCATATGGTCAGAGATGGAATTTGAATCCTGATTTTCTAACTCTGAGTCTAGACATGGCTGCTGAAATTGACTTATAGAATATCCCATATTTACTCACATAAGCTTCTGGTAATCAGTTCTTTTTACCATCTCAAACAATAGATTTAAGGATTATAGAAGCATTTTTTTTCCTCAGATGATGTATCAGAATTTTAAATGTATTGCCTGCTATTTTTACAATAAAAGAGTAGCCCTAGATGTATAGGAGTAACATACACACACCCACACACATACATGTCTCTTTGCATATGCATAGTGTGTCTATATCTGTGTGTATATGTGCAAGTTTATATGTATGTGTGTATATATATATATAT
>JAJPUD010019960.1:0-25581 GCA_023553655.1 Myrmecobius fasciatus
GTCATCCCTGATTCTTGACTCTCTCACCCCACATACTTCAGGCTTCAAATTTTATTTCTACTTCCAGAACATCTCTTGCCTCTTGCCCTTTCTCTCTGATCACCTATTTGATCTCAGAGGCAATAGGAAACTTTTGGAGTTTAATGAGTTACACATTCAGACTTATGTTTTAGTAAGACCATTTTGGCAGCCAGTAATTATCCTTCATCCCTGGAATGCACTCATCTTCTAGAATCCCAGATTAGCTTGAGTCGCCTTCTACATGAAGCCTTTCCTGGTTCTGCTGGTAACTTCTCTTCAAAATTATCTTCTTTTTTTAAAATTTTTGTTGAGGCAATTGAAGTTAAGTGACTTGCCTAGGGTCACACAGGTAGGGAATGTTAAGTGTGTGAGACTAGATTTGAACTCAGGTCCTTCTGACTTCAGGGCTGGTGCTCTATCCACTGCACCACCTAGCTGCTCCTAAAATTATCTTCTATTTTGTAAAAACCTATATACGAACATGTCTCCTCTGGCTAGACTGATGGATTGTTCCACAAGCATGAATCCAAAGTACCTAACACAGTATCTGGCACATTCAATAAATACTATTGTTGATTGTTAGTTGAAGAACAATGAGGAATTGAAGATGTTGTAAACCTGGGTTACTGGAAAAATGCCAGTCTTCCCAATGCAAATAAGGAATTTGAATAGAGGGGTTGGATGCAAATTTGGATTTTTGTGTTGTCTCTGGGATAACCACATTGACACATCTAATAGACAATCTTGAGTTCCAAGCTCAGGATGCGGTCTAGGGCGAGACCTCCAGTTGTGATGGAACCCCTGGGAAACTGTCAATCACTAAATGGAGAGTATGAAGGGAAAAGCAAGCCCAAATCAGAATGAATCCTAGAGAACCAAGAAAGCAGTTTCACAAACTCTTTTGAAAGAGGAGAGACAGTGGTCAACAGTGTTAAACACTGCAAAAAGGTCAAGGGTGAGGACTGAAAAAAGGCCACTGATCAAGAGATCTTGAAAAGAGCAATTCAAAATGAGTGATGAAATCAGAAGCCAAAGTACAAAAAGAGTGTTTAAATAAACCAAAAAAGTGAGTATAGACAGCTGTTCTAGGTATCTGGCTGCCTTTGGATGACAGTTTAAAGGCGTGGGAGGGTTTTTAAGAATAAAGAACTGGAAAAAAAAAAAGGAGGGGCAGCTAGGTGGCGCAGTGGATAGAACACCAGCCCTGAAGTTAGAAGGACCTGAATTCAAATTCGGTCTCAGGCACTTAACATTCCCTAGCTGTGTGACCCTGCCCAAGTTACTTAACCTCAATTGCCTCAGCAAAAAAAGAATAAAGAACTGGGCCTGTTTTTTGTTTTGTTTTGTTTTTTGGGGCGGGGAAGTTCTTAATTTTATTAAGTAGATTATTATAACAATGTACACTGCCTCTCTCTCCTCACAAATTGCAGAATACCCAATTTTCCTATTAGGAATGGATATGGCAGTCTTTGCTACAGAAAGGAATATAGGGTTTGTTCTAAGGCAGTAAGAGCCCCCAGGTAAGAGAATGATTAAAAGTCATGTTCAGCGTCCAGGGACCACGTGAGCCTTTAACAAAAGTTTAATTTTCACTGTAAAGAAACAGTTGTCTGGGAGTCGGCTAACTTTAAAAGTTGGTATGTGGCGGTCAATAAGGGCTTCAGCCTCATTTTCCCTATGTGTGAAATGGGAAGGAGGTAGGTGGCACGGGACTGCCCAAGAACGAGGCATGTGAACTGAGAGCAAAGGATGGATCTCTGGAGAGAAGTGAAAGCACCGAAGCCTGGGCTCACAGACATGCGCACTCCAGGACTGGCTCCGCAGCGCCCCCGGTGGCAATCGACAGAACCGCAGGACCTCACAATTTCCTCCCCCGCCCTCCGAGGGAAAGAGGAGGAGCGAGGAAAGAAGGTGGAGGGAAGGAGGGGAAGGCGGGTCTTCCGGCCGCGGCTCAGCCCACTCCGGCTGGAGCTGCGACGGCGACGGCGTCCTCCTTTGCTCTGCCCCGACCGCGGCTCTCGTTCCGCTGTGTTCTGTCCCGCGGAAGAACCTTCCAGCAGGCTGTGAAACTTGATGACCCAAGCTGGGCCTGGATCGAGGAGACTGCGGTCCAAGAGGGGCTGGAGCCAGGCGGGCCACGGATCCTGCGGGGGGTTCCTGGCCCAGAAGAGCTAAAGAGGAGAACACGAGGTATTGAGGGGTTGCCTTGACCAAAGAGGAGTTAGAGGCGGAGCCTGGGGGAGCGCGCCTGAGGGACCGAAGGGGAGGGGGACTCGGGAGAAGGGTGGGGCTTGCGGGAGCGCGCCTGGGGCCTGATTAGAGTGGAGGCTGAGGGGCGGGGCTTACGGGAGAGCGACTGGGGTCTGAGAGGCGGGAGTGGGACTTGCCTGGAGTCTTGAGCCGGGTACGAAAGCAGTGAGGTTTTAGGAAGCGTGCTTGGAGCCTGATAGGAGAAGGGACTGGGGGCGGGACTTGAGGGAGCGTGCTTGGAGCTTGATAGGAGAGGAGGCTGGGGGCGGGACTTGAAGGATCGCGCCTGGTGCCTGAGAGGTGAGAGCGGAACTTGCTTGTCGGATAGGAAAGGGGTGGGGTTAGACGTAGCGTGCCTGAAGCCTGATAGGAGAGGTAAGTGGGGGAGGGACTTAAGGGACCGTGACTGGGGCATGAAAGGAGACGGGTGGGGCTTGATCGAGCGTGTTTAGGGATTGATAGGAGGGGAGTCTGGGGGCGGGGCTTGGGGGAGTGCTCCAGTGGCCTAATAGGAGGGGAATGGAGCGGGGGCGGGATTTGCCAGAGTGCGAGGCCCTGTAGGGGGCGGGGAACGGAGAACGGAGAAAGGAGAAAGGAAAGAGAACTGAGGACAAAGGGTGGGGGCGGTGTCCAAGGTGTGAAGGGAGGGCCGCTGATGTACTGCAAAAGGCTGATTGGTTGGGTAGGGGATAGACAATTAAATCTTTTAGTAAGGGATACAGTGCTTTAAAGTTTGCTGACCTCTGAATATACGTCATTTTATTTCTTACCATAACCCAATTAAGTAGGTGCTGTTATTCCATTTTTACAAATAAGAAAACTGAGGCACAAAGAGTTTAAATGATTTATCCAAAACCCCAAGCCAGTGAATGCTGAGGCAGGATTTGAACTGAGATTTTCCTGACTACACAAGTTCCACTCGGACCTGCTGTCTGCACTCTAACTCCACAGTTATTGTGAATTTCAGTATTACATAATGTATGTCAAGTATTTTGAAAACTACCTAGCTGTATGAATGAGTTATTATTGAAACTTACAAAATGCTTTCCTCAGTCACTTTGTGAACTAGGTAGTAAAAGGGTTTTTTTACGTTATTTTGTTGTTTTGGGTAGAAAAGACATACTTGGAAGTTTGAAAGAATTTGGCTTGGGTAGCAGAGCTTTAATATCACAGACCCCGAATTCAAAGTCAGGCCACCCTTCTCCCAGTCTATCCTCCTTTCTACTACTTCATACTGATTCTTAGATTCTGTGTGACCTTGGACAAGTCGGTGTGGCAACAGATTTTGAGTGAGGGAACTTGAGTTTCAATCCCAGGTCTTCTGCTTACGTTGGTGACTTGTGCAAGTCATTTTTTTTTATTTTTTATTTTTTTTTTATTTTAAGCTTTTTATTTGTATAACATATGTATGGGTAGTTCCCCAACCTTGATCTTTACAAAGCTTTGCAATACAAATTTTACCCCCAGTCCCCTCCCCTCCCCTAGATGGCAGGAAGTCCACTACATGTTAATAATGTTGAAATGCTTGAGAAGTTATGCAAGAAAAATCCTATCTACAAGAAAAAAAAAAAGAATCAGAGAAAGGCAACACAATGCAAGCAAATGTCAATAGAGATCATGAAAATGTTACATTGTGGTCCATATTTCATGTCCCTCTTTCTGGGTGTATATGGTTTTCTTCAGTGAACAACTGGAACTGGTTTGAGACAATTCTTTATTGCAGAGAGCCATGTCCATCAGAATTGATCATCATGTAATACTGTTGTTGCTGTGCATGATGATCTCCTGGTTCTGCTTGTTTCACTCAGCATCAGTTCATGCAAGTCTCTCCAGGCCTCTCTGAAATTGTCCTGCTGGTCATTTCTTACAGAACAATAATATTCCATAACATTCATATACCATAATTTATTCAGCCACTCTCCAATTGATGGGCATCCCTTCAGTTTCCAGTTTCTAGCCACTACAAAAAGGGCTGCCACAAACATTCTTGCACATGTGGGTCCCTTTCCCTCCTCTAAGATCTCTTTGGGGTATAGGCCCAGTAGAAACACTGCTGGGTCAAAGGGTATGCACAGTTTGACAACTTTTTGAGTATAGCTCCAAATTGCTCTCCAGAATGGTTGGATCCGTTCACAGTTCCACCAACAATGTATTAGTGTCCCAGCCCTCCCACATCCCCTCCAACATTCATCGTTATCTTTTCCTGTCATTTTAGCCAATCTGACAGGTGTGTAGCGATATCTCAGAGTTGTCTTAATTTGCATTTCTCTGATCAATAGTGATTTGGAGCAACTTTTCATATGACTAGAGATGGTTTTAATTTCATCATCTGAAAATTGTCTGTTCATATCCCTTGACCACTTATCTATTGAAGAGTGGCTTGAATTCTTATATATATGAGACAATTCTCTATATATTTTAGAAATGAGGCCTTTATCAGAACCATTAAATGTAAAGATGATTTCCCAATTAGATGCTTCCCTCCTAATCTTGTCGTGCAAGTCATTTTTAAAAATTAATATTTTTAATTAAATTAATTTAAATTTTATTTTTTAATTAATATTTTGATTTTTCCCAATTACATTTACATTTTTTTACATTTGTTGTTAAAACTAACAGATTCTCTCCCTTCTCACCTCCTCCATTAAGAAAGCACATGTGAAATTATGCAAAACATTTAAAGAAAAGAAATTATGCAAAACATTTCCATAAAAGTCATGTGAAAGAAAACATAGCCCTATTCTCCCCTGCCACTACTCAAAAAAAGAAGAAAAAAACTCAAGGAAAATAAAAAAGAGAGAATGTGCTTCACTCTGTATTTAGACTCAGTTCTTTCTCAGACAGCATTTTTCATCATGAGTCCTTCATAGTTGTCATGGATCATTGTATTGCTAAGAATAGCAAAGTCCTTCACAGCAGTGGGTAATTCTTTAACCTTAACTCCGTTGACAACCATTTTTACTCTGACTTCAGCTACACCTTACATCTCAACATCATATGAAAGTTTGTGCAAGTCATTTTGTCTCGAGTGTTGCTTTCCTCATCTGTAGAGATGAGGAGAGTTAGACTTGATGATCTAAGGCCCTTTTTAGCTGTGCACCTATGATCCTGTAAGTGACTTCTCTCTCTGCCTTGGTTTCCTCAGCTGTAAAATAAGGGTGTTGGACTAGATGAGCTCTTAGGTCTCATTCAGCTCTGATGTGCTCTGCTCAGAAGTTGCCTTTTCTTCTCTGACGCTATCTAGTGTAGGCCAGTTAGCATTTCAGATCAGAGTCGAGGATCTAGAAGAATTGGTCATTTTGCCCATGTCCAGTGGCTCAATCTTCAGACAGTATTCCATATTAACAGACTTTATCTCCCTTATTGGTCAAGGAATTCTCTGATGTCATGGAACATTGGAACTTGAAGAATGGATCTTGGAGTGTAGAATTCTGAAATGTTAGAGCTGGAAGGGATTTTTGACATCATCTTACTCATCCCCCTCATTTTACAAGTGACACTAGTCCAGAGAGACTTGGCCAGGGTGACAGTGAGTCAGAGGAAGAGCCTGGACCAGAGACCAGACCAGGTGGCTTTCCCACATCTAGTAATTCTTTTATTCTTTTAGAGGTTCTGAGCTCTTCACTGATGGGAAGGATGAACAGAAATTCAATAGTACCTCTGGTCATCTCTCCCTCCTCTTCCCTAGCAGAAGGAGGGAAGTGGTAGAGGTAGGGAGCTGGCCATCTACTGAGTCTTGGGCCTTGGCCTTTGGCCATAGCCTCAGTCTGGGCCATTTGGCCTTGGGAAGGAAAAGTTGATATCAGGAGAAAGAAATGGAAAACTGTCTAAATGTTTTCTCTTAGGGAGAAGAACAATTTAGGAGACATTGGAACTAGGCTTGGGTCTGAGTTCTGACTGATAATTCCTAGGTGCAGACAAATCACCCAATTAGCAGAAGCAATTAAGCACTTACTTTTGTGCCATGCCCTTAAGGTGCAAGTACAAAGAATGAAACTATCCCTAATGGTAAAGAACTTGCATTCTAATGTCATCTTGACCCTCTTTGAGCCTTGACTTCTTCCTGTAAAATTAGGTTAATAATCCTCACAGAACCTAACTCATAGGGTTCTTGTTGATAAAGCATTATAGAATGTGTTAATGATGAATCCTGGTTGATGAGCCTGCTGTCTGGGAAAATAGGAGATGATTTATTTGAATAAAAAGCATAGATGGGCATGCTTATCAGATGCACAGATTACATAAAGCCAGGAGCTATAATTAACATGCTGCATGATGGAATCCAAAAATACCTTGACCAGCTAGAAGGCAGGGCTAATTCTGTTAAGATGAAATTTAGTAAGGATAAGTGTTAGTGTCTTACCCTCAAGTTCAGAAATCACAAACACAGTAAGATGGGAATATGGTTCAATGGTAGTTTGTCTTTAAAAAAAAAAAAAAAAGATCCAGAAGTTTTGGTAGACTGAAAGTTCAGCAGGAGTCCATAGTGTGGGAAGGTAGCCTAAAAAGACTTAGCTGACTTTCAGCTGCAGCGAGAGGCATAGCTTCTCTGAAGAAGGGGGTGGTTATCCCTCCATCCTGTTAGTGAAACAAGAATGAGTGAAGGTCTCTCAGTAGTAGATTGCTAACCAAGACCTTAGGCACTAGATTCCTGTTAGATTGTTTAAGGGGAACGGAATTTGTTCAACTAAGCAGAAATATTTGAAACAAACCAGATGCCTTGCTCAGTGCTTACCCAACATATTTGAAATACTTCTCTCTCTCTCTCCCTTTTTTTTTCCCCTGAGGCAATTGGGGTCAAGTGACTTGCCCGGGGTCACACAGCTAGGGAATGTTAAGTGTTTGAGACCAGATTTGAACTCAGGTCCCCCTAGACTTCAGGGCTGGTGCTCTATCCACTGTGCTATCTAGCTACCCCCTTGAAATACTTCTGACCTAGCCTCTCTTGCCTAATTGCTTAAATTAGCAGGGGCAGGTGCCTGTGGAGTGGTTCCTTCCACGGTCTTTGGTTTGAGGCCTGTGGTCTCCTTCCCTATAAGACAATGGCCCGAGGCAGAGGAACTCAGTTAAATGCAGAATTGAAGATATAATAGAGCAAGGAAGATCCTGATGGCTAGTGCAATCTGAAAGACCTACATGTGTAGCTTGAGGCAAGCACTCAAGAGGTTGGGGGTCTATTGGCTGGGTCAAGGGAGACCCGAGGGACTAGCCCTTCTAAATTTGATTATCGGGGACTGCTTTCGACCCCAACGAGAAAGGACTCTTTGAGGAAGCTTTCAAGTGACTGCTGGTGTGAGGGCGACTTCTGCCCATACCTGGTTTGAGACCAGGTTGTAATATGGGGAAAACGTAGTCCAGAACTCAGAGTCAGGATCTTAGCTAGGGAATCCTGGTCAACAGTCTCCTTGGGAGTCCGTTACAGAATTGGAGTGCAGTCTCAAAATATAAAGGGAAAAGTAAGAAGAAAATAATTAAATAATGCTGCTTTGTTTGAGGCGGCCACGATATTGGCGGAGAAGTAACTTGGCCAAAATATGGCTCCTCTGAGGATTGGATATGCCAACAATTAAACCTCTATGTAAATGTGAAGGATCCTTTTAGTCCAGGGGAGTCTGCATATGCTAGCCTCTGGTTAATGGAGTTTGCAGAACTCTTTTTTAAGTAAACCATGGGAGGATAAAGACAAAGAGATCCTAGAGAAACCTCAAGAATCGCCCCTATGGGATCAGTGGGATCCTCTGATTGCCCTCCCACCCCCCTGTGCCGGTTATCCCTCAGACCCCTCCTCAGGCAGAAGGGCAGCCGCTAATAGATTTAGGCTTAGGCTCTGTGGGTGGTAATGAGACACAGGGCAGCCCGAACAAACATCCGCAGAGGGAATTAGAACAGTTGAGACAGGATGTCCGAAATCTCCCCTTTAAAAACTGGGGATGATTTGGAAGAGGAACCAAAAGGCATGATTCCTCTAAGGGAAGTTTCATTAGGAGGACCACAAGGGGGAATTGGGTTTGCCAATGCCCCATTAACAGGGGCTGAAATCAGGAACTTTAAGAAGAATCTAGTGTCGATTATGGAAGATTCAATGGACACTTCCAAACAATTAGATCAGTTCTGGGACCCTAATGTTTACTCCTTGCCCAAACTCGTGCATATTTTGAATATGCTGTTCATACATGAGGAGAGAACAATCTCTTAGGGCCGCCGCCATGAGAGAATGGGAAAGGAGGCATCCACTAGCAGCCAGAGTAGTGCCAGCAGAGCAAAAGTACTCCATAGCAGACCCAGGGTGGGACAACAGTAACCCAGGTCATAGACAACATATGTAAGACCTGAGAGAATTAATAATTATGGAATAAGGGATTCATTCCTTAAGAGACAAAACATAAATAAGGCCCTTGAGATTAGGCAGGAGAAAGATGAGTCACCATCACAATTTTTGGAGCACTTCAAGGTGGGAATGCAGAAATACTTGGGAACGAACCCTGAAGATCCCGAGATGGAGATCATATTAAAATTACACTTTTGTCTCCAACTCATGGCCAGATATCAATAAGAAATTTCAAAAGATTGATGGGTGGAATTGTAGAGCTATGGGGGAACTATTGAAAGAAGCTAACAAAGTGTATGTGAGGAGAGATGAGGAAAAGGAAAAGCAAAGGGACAAACGAGAATATCAAAGGACCAAGATGATGTTACAAGCACTCCAGGGGACCCAGGTTCAGGGTCTAGTAACAAAGGAAATAGGAAGGAATGGAAGCCCCACCAAGATCAACAGAAGGGGAGGAGTCAGAGAAATAATGATTTGAGTTGCTGGACCTGTGGAAAACCCGGCCACTTTTCAAGGAAATGCCCTCAGAAGAGAGAGGAAGAGAAAGTGCTCTCACTGGTAGAATTGGAGGATTAGGGGTGTCAGGGGCTTACAGAAAAGTTCCACCTGAAGCCCTTGATAAATTTAAGGGTGGGATCATCCAAGGAAGAGATAGTATTTTTAGTAGATTGAGGGGCAGCTTGAACCTCAGTAACACGGATACCAGCAGGGACTAAATTGTCATCAAAAACTTTAATAATCTCAGGGGTTAAAGGGGATAATTTTCCAGTACCTATGTCTGAGGTAGTGATAGAACATGAGGCATTAGAGGAACAGCTCTTGATAGTCTCAGAAGCTGGAGTAAATTTGTTAGGAAGAGATTTAATCATGAAGCTTTCAATCAGTCTCATGTCCAGGGGATCCCTACTAGTACTGGTCAGAGTCTATGTGATGAAAGAAATTGATAGAAGCAAATTGGCCCCAGCGGGCCAGCCCTGAGAAGCCCTGAGAATCCAGGGCAGCTATCCATCATCCTGGTTTGGGTGACATTGAAGGACTCACATACATAGTTCGCGTCTGGCAATACCCTAATCCCCACCAAAGGGAGAAAGGGCCTACAACTGGTTATTAGAGGGTTGCTGGACACCAGACTCATTGAACCTTGCATCTCACTCATCCCTGTGAGAAAGAAGGATGGGGCCTACTGGATGGTCCATGATCTAAGGGAAATAAACAAGATTGTGCTCCTTTCCCACCTGGTAGTTCCAGACCCTTATACAATCCTAGGGAAAATCCCTGAAGGCAGTGCCTGGTTTAGTGTGATAGATTTTAAAAGATGTGCTTTGGAGCTGCCCTTTGGCTGAGGAAAGTAGGAATATTTTTGCATTTGAATGGGAAGACCCTGATACAGCTGAGAGCAACAGTATCTTAGAGAGGATTCTGGAAGGCTTTGAAAACCAGGGCAAGGGAGTGCCAGTCCTGTAGTATGTAGATGATCTCCTCTTTGTGGGATGAAAGGATAGTCTTACTCAGGCTACTATCAAACTATTGAATTATCTGGGGTCCCAGGGATTGAGAGTTTCCTTGAACAAGCTACAGTTCATAGAGAAGGAGGTGAAATAGTTAGGCCATTTTATAAGCGGACAGAAGAAATTAGATCCCACACATCATAGAAGGAATTCTCCAGACAGCACAGCCTAGGACAAAGAAAGCAATTTGGAAATTTTTAGGATTAGTAGGGTACTGTAGAAGCTGGATTAATGAATATGCCCTGTTAACTAAACCATTGCATACCCACCGGTTAGAGGAAAAACCAGAGAAGGTCGAATGGGATCTGGAAGGGGAGCAGAACTTTGAGAAACTAAGACAGGCCTTGATGTCAGCCCCCATGTTACTATTGCCCTCCCTGAAAAAGCCCTTTCATTTGTTTGTGAATATACTGAAAAGGGGGTGCCCTTGGCATTCTGGCACAAATAAGAGGGGGGCAACGACATCCAGTCGCCTTTTTAATCAAAAATTCTGAATCCAGTGGCAAAAGGATGGCCTACCTGTATTCAAGCAGTTGCTGCCACAGCTCTTTTAGTGGAAGAAAGTAAGAAATTGACTTTTAGAGGCAGTCTTATTGTAAGTGTTCCACACCAAGTTTGGTCCACCCTGAATCAAAGGGCCGGGAGATGGCTAACTGATTCCAGAATTCTGAAATATGAGGCCATACTGTTAGAAAAGGATGATTTAGTGTTGTCACAAGATTCAAACCTTAATCCGGCCACTTTTCTGTTAGCCACCCTGGGAAATATGTGGACCTTGAATATGAGGGTTTAAATGTAATTGATTATCAAACCAAGGTTCAGGAAGATTTACAGAAAACCCCCTTATTGAAAGGAGCCCAGTGGCTCATAGATGGATCCTTGTGGGTAATAGAAGGGAAAAGAAAGAACAGATATGCCATTGTTGATAGGGAAAGCTTGTCCTTGATCCAAGCTAGCTCTCTACCTAGCTCAAACTTGTGAATTGTATGCACTTAATCAGGCCCTAAAATTATTTAGAAGGGAAGAATGGGATTATATATACTGATTCCAAGTATGCTTGGGGAGTCATTAATGTATTTGGAAAAATTTGGGAAGAGCGTGGGATGGTCAATAGTAACTGAGGTCCTATCCAACCTCTTGCTGCCCAAATTCATCGCAGTTGTCCAATTGGGAGCTTATTTGAGGCTAAAGGGAATCGACTGGCGGATGAGGAGGCGAGGTGGGCTAGAGAGGAGGAGTCCGAGAGTCCTGAAGACATGATGGTATTAATCCCCGCTTTACCCCACCATCTGCCTCCCCCATACTATACCCCAGAAGAGAAACAGAAAATCTGAGACCTTGGAGCCAAGGAAAATAAGGAGGGTTATTGGTTTTTACCTGATGGCAGAGAGGTACTGATCAAAGCAGTTATGAGACACATACTCCAATATCTACACCAAGGTAGTCATTGGGATGTCCAGTACCTCTGTGATGTCATACTGACCAAATCTGTAGCACCTGGTCTATATACACTGGCTCGATAAACATAAGGTTGTCTTGTCTGTCAAAGGATGAACAAGACGGCCCTCCAACAAGCCCCGCCAGGAGGGAGACCTCCTGGCATCAGACCTTTCCAGAGTATGCAGGTGAACTTCGCTGAACTGCTACTGGTTAGATACCTGCTGGTTGTAGTGGACCATCTGACCTCATAGGTGGAGGTTTTTCCCCTCCTACAGACAACGCTTCAGTGGTAACAAGAATACTTCTTAACATGTCATTCCAAGGTATGGGGTGGTGGAGCACGTCGACTCGGATCAGGGCACTCAGTTTATGGCTAAAATCCTCCAATCTTTGGCTAAGGCCTTAGAGATATTATGAGACTTGCATACCCCTTGGCACCCACCCTCTTCAGGAAAAGTGGAGAGGATGAATCAGGAAATTAAGAGGCAGTTAACCAAGCTGGCCTTTGAGACACATTTGCCCTGGACTAAGTGCCTTGCCCTTGCCTTACTGAGAATTAGAACAAAACCCTGTAGGGATATTGGGCTATCCTCCTATGAATTATTATTTGGCCACCCATAACCTGGGAGGAGATTGTAGAATCAATTAGATCCAATTTTTGAGACTGAGGATGTATTCTTAAGAAAATAAGTTCTGTCATTAACCCAGCATTTAAAGGAATTACAACTAAAAGGACTTATTGCTGAGGACCCACCCACTCCCTCCTGCCTTAGGATTTGCTGTGCACAAATACAAACCTGGAGACTGGGTCCTGATCTGAGCCTGGAAGGAGGACAAGTTGACTCCAACCTGGGAAGGCCCCTTTTCCAGACCCTTTTGACATTGGACACTGCTGTACAGACACAGGAACGGGTGGGACTATCATACCCGAGTCAAGGGTATGGAGGCTCCAAAGGGGTAGAATGTAGAGCCTGACTGGATATTTTGTACAAGGTCTTCTCTGTGGACATGGGTTAGACTAGCTGACCTCTGATGGCCCTTCTAACTCTGAGATTCTGTGATCTTTACCATCTCATAGTTAGGGAAACTGAGGTACATAAAGTACAAATGATAGACTGCAGCCCTTTTGCTTTTGACACCTAAGATTAACCATCTCATATGTACAGAGCCCTCTTCTGGGCCTGATGGGGAGACCTTAAAGAAGAAATTCATTTTTTCTCCTTAGGGATTTCAGCAGGGGAAAAAAAAGAGCCAGATGAGCTTATAGTATACATAGAAGAAACAGAAGTGAGTCTGAGATTTTTCTGGCTCTCTCTCCCTAGGGCTACTAGAGTGACTAGCTTTACAGACTGATCCTAAAGATGTTTGGCTCTTCCCGTGGGGGTGTGCGAGGTGGACAAGACCAATTCAACTGGGAAGATGTGAAGACTGATAAACAGAGGGAGAACTACCTGGGTAAGTCAAAAACATTGGGCATCATCAATGGGCTGAACGTAGCAGGATCTTGAGAAAGAAGAAAAGCTGACCGCATGCTCCTTGGGAAACCTGGTGGGGAGATGGAAGGGAATGGAACCTATACAGAACGATGTAATACATAAAGAGGTAAAGAACGAATGCTTCTGCAGCCTACCGTGTGTTTATGCAAGAATGAAAAAAAGTATTAAGTGCTGATGGTGTGCAAAGCGTTGTACTAACAGCTGGGATGTATGTAGAAAAATAGAAACGGGCTCTACTCCCAAGAAGCCCACCTTATAACAGGGAAGACCACACATAGGAGGTTTGAGGTGCAAGACAAGTTCCTGTGTTGTTCCTGTGGGTGGAAATGGTAAAGCATCTTTTTTAGTATTATTTCTAATACTGAAAACTGATAATGAAACATTTCATAATATTTATTTTACAATGTAAAATTTTACATTTCACAATGCCAAAGAATTTGGTGGTGAGAATTTTGCTGGATCTTCAGTAGTTATGGCTCCTGAGTAGGCAGGACCTGCAGAAGAAGTTGCCATCTCCACAAATATAGCTTCTTTGAACTATGGCTAGGGACTAAAGGCTGGAATTGTTATTTTGAATGAATAAAGCATTTATTAAGCTCTTACTGTTTGCAAAGTAGGAGCAGCTGGGTGGCACAGTGGATAGAGCACTGGGCTTGGAATTAGGAAGACTCATCTTCTTGAATTTAAATCTGGCCTCAGACCCTTAGTAGCTGCTTCAGTTTCCTTACCTGTAAAATGGGCTGGAGAAGGAAATGGCAAATCTCTGCCAAGAAAACCCTAAATAGGGTCACAAAGAGTCAGACCCAGTTGAAATGACCCAACAACTACAGCAAAGATATGGAAAGCCCTGTGCTAAGAGCTGGACCCACAGAAAAATAAGACAATCCTTGCTCTTGGGAAGTTCACCATCTAATGGAAGAGACATGTGGAAGATTTTAGCTGCAAGTAGATGGAAAGGTCCCAGATTCCTTAGGGGGTAGGAGCTTACTATTGATAAGTGACATCACTGTGTGATGTTGAACCCTTTGACAACGCCAAAGACTTGAGTGACAAGAGCTTTCTGTTGGGGATCTTCATTAGCAGCAGGTTGCTCTCCTCAGGGTTGCTTCCCCGGGTGATGGCTATGGACCCTCTTCTAAAAGCATGGCTCCTTCCAAGACTCTTAGATGATCTTGCCCTGCCTCTGATGAGGGACTGAGGGGTCACAGGGCTCCAGGTTGACCTGGCTGGCCCATCTCCCTCAGGGGTGTTGCTTCTCCAGCGGAGACGGCTTGCCTGCTCTGTCCCCCTGCTGGCTCCCTCTGTTTCTCCCTGCCTCAGTTTTCTCCCCATTCCATCCATCCTCTACTCTGCTGCCAAAGGGCAGGGCTGCCCCTAACGCCCCTGCTGCTCAGTGGGTTCCAGCGACTCCCCATTACTTCCTGTTTGGCCCCCTTTCTACATAGAAAAATCACTTTCTTCCTCTTTGTGCCTCATTTTCTCCATGTATCTTGGGCATACTTGTGTGACATTGTCACCAAATGGCATGGGTTAGGGCAGTGTTCTGCAAAGCATGTCCTTTGTATGGAGAATCCACAGGGGCTTTTAACAGAGAGAGAGAGAGAGCGTGTCTGTGTGTCCATGTGTCTGTCCATGGAGGGGAGGGGAAGATAGAAAAATGGGAATGGGCCAGGGCCTGTGTGGGGAACAGCCTTAGCTTCCTGCTCCATTGGAGTCAGGCCCCTGGGGTGGATTGACTGGCTCTTCCTCTCTCCTTCCCGCCCAGCCTCCAGGAAGGTATCCTGGATGGGGGAGAGGAGCCTGGCCTGGACCTGCTTTCAGGGAGCTGCCCATCCATGTGCAAAAGGAACTCGGGGCCCCCCCTTAGGGAAGGAGCAGAGGGGCAGTGGGGGATACAGCCACGCCTCTCAGCTCTACTTGTCCAGCCCTGTCGGAGCTCCAGTCTCACTAGATGCCCCATACGCACTTTAAATCCACCTGACCCTTACTGGCCTCTTTTCTCCTCAAACTCTGCCCCCTTCTCCTCCTGCTAGGAAGGACACTCTGGTCCAGTCTCCTAGGTCTGCAGCCTGGGCCATCCTGAACTCTTCATCACCTCTCTCCCTCCCTCCGAATCCCATCATGGTCAGTCTCTCTAATGTGGCCCCGGCTCTCTGACATTGTTCCTAGCCTGGCGCAGGCCCTCGTCATCCATGGCCTGAACTCTTGTAATCCCCGGGCTGCCAGGAGACCGGCCTGGCTCGAGTCTCACGGCCAGTCAGCGGCCAAAGCGACTTTCCAGAAGCTCGGGTCTGGCCACCCCCTTCAGGAAGCCCTGCGGTCTCCGGTTACAGGATCAGATATAAAATGCTCTTCTTACACTTTGATCTCCGGCCTCCTGGCTCTTCCTCCCACGTTGCCGTCTGTCTCCTGACTCCAAGCCTTTGCCCCGGCTTCCCTCCTGCCTGCAACACTCTGCATGTCTCCCTGCTGCCTGTGGAAGAACCCTGTGGCTCCCCTCCATCTCAGGGCTTCCTTCCGGAGACTCCCTGGCCTTTATCTCATAGGCATTTGGTTTGAACAGAATCGTTTGCACCTGGGCCCCCCCCCCCCCATCAGATGCTCTTAGAGAGCAGGACCTGGATTCTCTCTGTCTCTGCCTCCACAGACAGACTCTGTGGCCCTGCCACCCAAGCTCTCAGTGCCCCTGCGACCTCCGCAAGACAGTTGTCAAGCAACTGAGAATCCTCATGGCTAGATGCTGCCTCATCTCCGAGAGTTCCCCACACCAGTGAAGCTTGGTCCAGAATTAAGAATGTGGGAACCACATACCCCATTGTATAGATGAAGAAAGTGAAGCTGGAAAAGGTGAAATAAGTTTCTTTTGGCAACAGAACTCTGTCTTCTGCCAAGTCTTCTGGCTCCAAAACTGGTGATCTTTCTGGAATACCGCATCATCAGCTGTGCTCAGGATGGCAGTGCCAGGAGTTCCGGGCCACTCACTGCATAGACTTGCTGTCACACTTTGCTTGCTCTTCCCTGACTCTTGTTTGCACACTCTCCCAGTGCTTCCACTTCCAGACCCACCATATGCAAGTTATGGGAGGTCACCCTGGCCAGAGCTGCCGTCCCAACCTCTCTGTGGTGGTCGCAGGTGGCTTCAGGAATCCCCCACCCCGCCCCTGCGGAAACCCAGTTCCCTGCCTGCCGAGCGTGCCCAGGAGAGAAGACTCACCCCAGGGCATGATCAGCAGGGTCCAATCCCATGCTCGGGGTGTGTGGCTGCCCCTCACTGCCAGACCAGTCTGTCAGTTTTGCCAGACACACAGGAGTCTAAAGCACTCTTAGTAGAATAGAATCTTTGGTCTCAAAAATCCAGCCCGGGGTTCTTTTGCAGATTAGGAAACCGGTCAAAGGAAAGGCATGGATTAACTGCCCAGGTCACAGCCCTAAAAAAGGGCAGGGCCAGATCTTGAACCCAGAGGTAATCTGGCTCAAAGCTCTTCCCTCCAGTGTCCAGTGGAAGTTTCATGTCTTCTGGGATACTTTGCTTTTTTAATTTTTTTCTCAATGTAAAGACAGTTTTCAACATTCATTTTTGTAAGATTTTGAGTTCCAAATTTTTTCTCCCCCCTTCCCCAAGACAGCAGTATAGGTTATGCATGTACAGTCATTTTAAACATATTTCCATAATAACTGTGTTGCGAAAGAAAAATCTGAACAAAAAGGAAAAACCAAAAGAAAGCAAGCAAACAAGCAAAAAGATGAAAATACCATGTTGTGATCCACACTCAGTCCCCACAGTCCTCTCTCTGGATGCAGATGACTCCATTATAAGTCTCTTGGAAATGATCTGAATCACCTCATTGCTGAAAAGAGCCACTTTCATCAGAGTTGATCACCACATAATCTTATTACTGTGTACTATGTTCTCTTGGTTCTACTCACTTCACTCAGCATCAGTTCATGCAAGTCCCTCCAGGCCTCTCTGAAATCGTCCTGCTGGTCGTTTCTCACAGAACAATAATATTCCATAACATTCATATACCATAATTTATTCAGCCATTCTCCAATTATGGGCATCCATTCAGTTTCCAGTTTCTTGCCACTACATATGCCACAAACATTTTGCACATGGGGATCCCTTTTCCTCCCTGCTTGGCTAGTCTGAGTCTTCCAGAGCAAGGATCAGGTCTTGGAGCTTCTTTGTGTTTCTGTCTCCCTTCATGCTATTGCTTTTTTGGGAGGAAAGGACTGACTAATGGAAGGGCATTGTGGGAGTAAAAGGGTCAGTCACTGGGGGAAGGGGAAATGGGGCAGGAGTTGTTGACAGCTGCTGTCTTCCAGTGTAGGGGTGCTGATAGTTTTCCCATGGGCTCAAAGTAAGGCTGCTCTCTTTCCAGGAAACTCCCTGATGGCTCCAGTGGGCAGGTGGCAGAAGGGCCGTGACCTCACCTGGTACGCCAAAGGCAAGAAAGGCGAAGTGGCCCTGAGCCGGGAAGAGGAGCTAGCTGCAGTGCGCCAGGCTGAGCAGGAGGCCCTCCTAGCTGCTTTGTGAGTTCTGGATCCCGGGGACTGGTGGGTGTTGAGTATCCAGGGAGATGTGCATGGGTGTGTGCATGTGTGCATAAAGTGGTAGCTACTCAAACTAATCCAAAGAGAAGTTTTTCCTACACTGAGCCCAGCCAGGGAAAGAAAAGAGAAAGCTAATTGTGGCAGAAAGATCTTTGCTTTGGAAATCAGGAGATTTGAATTGTGCATTTGGAAATCCATTCCAACTGCTGAACCATCAAGTTTCTGATATTGGTGTTCTGGGGTCTCTTTCAGTGCCAACATTATTCATGTTGGGATCCTTTCCAGTTCTGTCATTCTGTAGTTTGCCAACATTTGCTAGCAAGTGTGTTTAATACAGAATTGAGCTGTTTTAAAGTTATGTTGGGAAACAGAGGAGAGTCAAAGAAAGAGTCGAATCACTGCTGGAGATGAATAGAGAGATGATAACAAACTGCACAAGGCATTCTTGATTTTTATTTTTATTTTTTTTTGTCTGCCAAGGAACCTGCACAGCTCTTGGACTGGAAAGGACAGAATAGTAGGAATTTGATTCTTGATATTTTAAATAAAGAGGTAGTAAGAAAGTCCTTACCCGTCCTTGATAAATTCAGGTTACCTGGGCAAAACAACAGAATGACAGAACTCGAAAGGATCCCAGCATGAATAATATCAGAACTGAAAGGGGTCTTAGAATACCAATATCAAAAATTGATGGGCTTGATGTTGAGATTGCTCCAGAAGAGGAACAATCTGTCCAGGGAGGAAGTGGGTGTGCCCTCATTGGAGGTCTTTAAAGAGAGGCTGAATGACCTTTGATGTGAGTCATGGGGAGTCTTTCCTTGATTATGGGTTGGATTAGTGGGTCACTGAGATTTCCTTGTAACACTAGAATTCTGTGATTTTTTTTCTTGATTTTCTCACCCTCATTCCTTCCAGAGGCTACAAGAATGTGAGGAAGCAGCCCACAGGACTGAGCAAAGAGGTAACGTGGGAGAAGGAGAAGATGAGAGGGTCTCCTCTCAGAGGAGAGCCCTTCCATTTAATTCTGGGTGGGGGCAGCTTTGGGGCATGATTTAAGGAAAGGAGGATTTATAAAAGGGAACATCCACAGCAAATGGACAGTCTCACTTCTAGATAGAATTTAATCTGGTACAAAGCAGGAGAACTTTTTTTTCAGTCTGCAAGTTTATAAATGTGCTCACTTACACAAGGGAGGTGGAGTGGGCATAATGAAACCCACTGAGATCTGGCTAAGTAAGCCAGGAGTCACATGTGGCTCCTTCTATCAGACAAGTGTCGGAGCTGGAGAAGATGAGAATGACATTATCTGTTTGCTGGGTAGGAGCAAACAGCTTGGCTCTGGATTAGAGAAAACTAGTATGTAGGGAGTAGGAGTAGATCAAATGTAAGGGAAGAGAGAAGAGAAAAGATGGGAGTGGAACAAGAAGGGGAACTAGGCTTGGGTGAAGGGCCTGGTTCTGGTCCCCAAGAAAAGGTTCCCATTGGGAAATGAAAAGGGATCCTTTCAGGTCAAGTCCAGCTTTTTGAAATCAGGCTTCTCAGACCTGTCTTTTGGACTGGGCTTAATCCTCATTTTGGAAAACATGCTGAATTTAATTGAATGATCTAGCTCTCAGCCCATTTTGCTCTTTACTGCCTGTGTGACCCTGGGCTAGTGACTTTTGCTGGGCTTTAGTCTGCACCTTTGTCAACTGGGGCAGTTGGGCCACTTCTCGGTAGGCCCTTTTCCCCCTATATGTATGCTCCTGTAGTTTGAGAAGGGAGAAATGATTTTGTTCTGGGGGTAAGTTAGAGAGATCAGGATGCCTAGAACTTGCCAGATCCCATTTCTTTTCCTGTTACCAGCTGTCCCATCTTTGGTTTGTTGTTAACACTGTCTCTGAGGCTTCCTTGGGGCACAGAATGCCTACGAATTCCCCAGAAAAGATGGCCAGTTGGCAATGAGCTGCCCCAGGAACCTCTCTGGGGCATCGGTGCTGGGGAGACCCCCAGTGATCCAGAGCTTTCCTTTACTAAGCCTCAGCGTCAGCTTTCCCTGGAGCTCCCGGTCCTTGTACTGCTCTCAGTCTTTCACAGCTAAACATCTTGGGTTGCAGAAGTGAGAACATCTCTGTAGAGCACTGCGCCGGCCTTAAAGGGCCAAATGGGTGCCAGTGATGATTCTGGTCCCCCCGAGGGCTCTGAAGCCAAGCTTATTGATTGGGTTACAAGGCCAAGCTCACTCCGGGCCAGTCAGGAAGCCTGATCATGGGCTAGCCCATGTTCCTGTGGGATCATTAGGAAACCCATCTGTTCTTTTCATTCCCCCTCCCCTTTGGCAGCAGGGTCCTCAAAAATGAGTGGGTCTCAAAGCCAGCCTCCTTGGGCCCGTCCTTGTGACACTGGTTACATCTAATGGTCTTCCAGTTGTACAAAAGAAGCCAATGTCTGTGCTTCCCCTCTAGGACTTTGTGGAAATCTGCAAGCGGGAAGGGACTGATCGTGAGGAGAAGGATGTGGACCAGCTGTCAGGCCTGGGGAGTTCCAGGTACTGGGGGAGGCTCAGGATGGTTGCCTGTTATGGTGGTGGGGTGCCAGGCCTGTCCGTGGCAGCAGCGAGATGGGATGGAGAGAGCTTGGGCCTTAAGTTCTCGCTTCAGCTCCAGTGGGGATGATCTGTGTAAAGCCTGAGCTGGGGGTTGGCTGGGAGGAGCGGGAGGCGCGCCGGGCCGGCAGTGAGAAGTCTGCCTTCGGATCTCTGAAATTAGCCGGCTGGGGGACAACGGGGAAAGGAGCCTTCTCTCTGGGCCTCCATGTCCTCGTCCAGAAAGTGATCTTGAAGGTCTCTTCCAGTTGTTAATCCCCTCAGAGCCCCGCCGAACCGGGGCTGCCATGACACCACCATGATGCCTGTGTGTTTGTGTCCTTTAGTGGCTCGGCCGGCCGTGTGATGCTCTCCAAAGAAGACAAAGAAGCTGCCAAGCTGGGGCTGTCTGTGTTTACGGTAAAGCTTCCCCCCCTCCCTCTCCTTGGGGTCTGTTGTGCTGGAACACAGAGGAGACAGAAGTGAGAACTGACTGGGCCTGGCCGGCCCTCTTGCAGCTCCCTCTCCCGGAGTTGTGCCTCCTCCAGGACCCAGATCCTGGGCTGCTGAGGAGCGAGAGCTCTCCTGAGGGCCTTTGGACTCTCCTCCCTGAGGACTCTCCTGCTCACAGGGTTCACCAAGAACTGGGCGCGAGGCTTGTGCCCCTCCTTGTAGGAGCGGTGGGCAGAGCACTCGTGTACTTTGTTCAGTCATACTTACCCCCCAGGGTGGTTGTGAGGCTCTCATCAGAAAATGCTTTAAAATGCTTTACAAACTATAAAGCAATAAAGGTCGGCCCTTAGTCCTAGTAGGGCCAGTAGAGTGATTGTGTGGCAGTAGGAGTAGGAGGGGGGTTGGCAGGCTGACAGCGGTAGGGTTTTGATTTTGTTCTTTGCTAATCCGGTGTATTGGGGAAAACCGACTGGGTTTGGAGTCAGAAGAACCGAGTTTTGAGTTCCTACTTCACCTCTTGATGCCATTGTGGTTTTAGACAAGGCATTTGTCCCGGGTGGGCCTCAGTTTCCTGTCCTGTAAAATGAGAATGTCGGACCAGCTGATTTCCAGAGTCCCTCTCAGTTGTGTGCTTCTTGACTCCCAGGCTGTCATTAGGCATTGCTACCTTTCTGTAGCAGTTTGGGGTTTTCAAAGCTCCTCTTGCAGTTCTGTGAAGGAGGCACAGGGGGCGTTCTCCCTCTCTCCCCCTCCCCTCTTCCTCACTTCTCTGCTTCTCCTCTCTTCTGACTCTAAAATCCGAGTTCTTTTTGGTGCCACTGAGAAGCCTCTTGAGCCAGGTCCCTGGCCGGCCAGCCTCCATCCTAGGAGGCTCCCCCCCCTCCCCCCCCCCCGGTCAGTCTTGGCTCACCCTTCCTGCTCTTTCCTTATTCTTTTCAGTCACTTCCTACACACAACCAGTCAATTTGGACTGAGGTTAGACACTCTTGCACTGATGTGGTGTTTTTGGCTTGAGAAGGCCTCGTGGCACGGACTCTGGGGTCAGAACCTGGGCTTGGATTCTGGTTCTGCCCCTCAGCCTGTGTGACTGGGGGCAGTCACTTCGTGCTGCAGGTCTCGGTTTCCTCATCTGACAAATGAGGGTCGGCCTTGGTGGCCTCCCCAGCCCCTCCCTGCTCTAAATCTGTGACCCTCTGGCCCTTAGCATCACAAGGTGGAGAGCAGTGCCGCAGCCGTCCCAGCAGCCCCACCAGTGGCCAAGCGGAAAGCAGACACCAGGTAAGGAAGGCTGACAAGTCAGGCAGGGGAGGGCCTGTGGCCCAGGCCAGGCGGGGTGGGACTCAGCAAGTGTCCCAGGGAATCTCGTGCCCTAGCTTTGTGGAGCTGGGCAAGTTTTGTTCTGAGTTTCCTCATTGGTCAAGGGGCTGGTGGCCCTTCACACCCCTTAGCTTACTGTAGAATTGGAAGAGTTTGATCTATTAAACTCCTCCCAGGGAAATACATGTTGTGAAAAAGGCTGCTTTTAACTGCTTCCTCTTTGGCCTGGTACCTAAGTGGGAGAAAGTGGCGGGGTTCCTTCAGCCGCATGCAAACTGTCTTGTCTTTGAGGTTTCCTTTTTTTTAGTGTTAACGATCAAGTGAGTGACAGGGACACTTCTACAACTCTTCCAAATATATTCTAGAATGAGATGGAAGGAGGCTTGGGTCATGGGTCCAAACTCATACCACAGATGCCTGGCGGTGAGAGAGCTCAGGTGCCATGCTGTGTGCAGGGGGCCAAGAAGGCAGAGCAGCCTCCATCCTCCAACCCCAGAGCTGGCCTTCTTTCCCACCAGCCTCCCTTGGAGGCCAGGCCCCTCTCTGGCTCCCCAAAGCTAATGGGACCTCGGAGGTGGGAAGGGTCAGGGTCTCAAGGTGCCCTCCTCCTGACACTGCTGGGCACTCCCAGGTCTGGCACAGGCAGGGCACCTGTGGGAAAGGCTTTCCCTTGGCAGAGGGGGAGGAAGCTGAGATCCTTTTTTTCCTCTTGACAAATGATGTCCCTGCACCCAAAAGAAAACTCTAAAAGTCAATTCATCTTCCTTCTCGTTTCCCCAGCAAGTCTGAGAGCCACAAGAAAGTCAAGAAGGAGAAGAAGAAGAAGAAAAAGAAGAAGCACAAGAAAGAGAAGAAGAAAGAGAAACATTCTAGGAGGCGTTCCACCTCGTCGTCATTGTCCCCCTCCCCACACAGGTAGAGTGCTTCCAGCTTCAGTGGAGTGTTCTGGGGAGGTGATGAGGTCACATGCAGGGAGCACGACGGGCCCTCACCCGCCCAAAGACAGCCGAAGGAGTCTCTGAGATCATCCCATCCACCCCCTCCTCATGTCACTGCTGGCCAGAAACGAGTGGTCCTTGGCAGGGAGCTGGTGCTGTAACTCACGTCGCCCACTCTCTGGTTCTTGGCTCGTTCCTCGACAGCTAAAATAACATCCTTCAGAGAAGCAGGGGAGCTTAGAGAAGACCTCTGAAGGAGACGGGGGTCTCAGTGGATGGAGGTCATTGGCAGAGGCCAGGGGAAGAGGGAAGGCTTTCCCAGTACGGGAGAGTTTGTTGCCATTGTTACAGGAACAGACGTTTATTAGACACTGTTTGCCAGACACTGTTAAGTGCTGGAGATACAAAGGCAGCAATGGTCCCTGCCCTCAACAAGCTCAGATTCTAATGGGGGAAACAACAGGCAGTGACTGTAGGAACACAGAGGATAAAAGACAGATAGTCTCAGAGGGCAGGCTATCACATTTGTGGCACCTTCATCCCTTTCAGAGGTGGCATTTCAGCAGAGATGAACAGGGAGGGCTTTCCAGGGGCAGCCATCATCAATACATGGAGCCAGAACAGCCTAGAGCAGGCCAGGGCCATAGACTGGCAAGGCTAGGAAGGGTCTGGCTTACAGAGGCCTTCAGAAGCCAAACTGAAGCTCAAGAGAGGCGACACGCAAGGCCAGCTGGGCAGCCAAGTGCTGGAGGGGCTGGGTAAGGGGACCCTGGAGGCCAGTACTCCCCCAGCCCACCCCTGCCCAGTCCAGGTGTGAGGGAGGGAGCAGCTTGAGGGCAGGTATTAGGAAGGCAGAATTGACACTCAGTGCTTGAATGATAGGAACTTTCGTTCCTATCTAGCACTTAGAAGTTTACTCCCTGGTGAAGTGGTAGCATGAAGATTATTTTACTGATTTTACAGACAGGATAACCGAGGCCCAGAGACAGAAATGATTTGGCCATAGTCATGCGGTGAGATGTCCAGGGATTAAAACTCCATTTAATAAGTGCTTATGGATTAAACTCGAGTCTCCTGATTCTGTTTGCTGCAACAAACCTGAACCCTATTCTTACTGTCTCCCATAGGCACAGAGCCAGCCAGCACCAAGCCTCCCCCTCTCCTTCCTCCCGGGCCCAGACATCCAGGAGCAGACACAGCACAGATTCTTGGCCCAGGAGAAAGAGTGGGAGCCCCGAGGCCCAGGCCCGGCACAAACGGCAGCGCCATGACTCCGATGACTGATCCTGGGCCCTGGAAAGCACATGGTACCGGCAGACACCCCTCCCTTCCCCCAGCCCTAGAGTCCTGTGAGCTTGTTCCCTTGGGCTGAACGGCCAAAACCTCCCACCCATCTCCAGGGGAACCCAAGCTTGCCAGTGCCTCTGGGAGCCAGGGGCAGAGATGCTGGGTCCTTCCCTCAGTGACACTAATGTGTCTACCTCCTCCTGTGTCCCAGCCTCCCCTCCTCACCCAGGCTGGTCCTCCCAATAAAGCTTCTGCTTGTGTCCCTGCTGCTCAGGGAGTTTTACGGCCCCAGTGGAGGAAGAACTGAGGTCGAGTCTGGGGGCCTTCCTCCCAGATCTGTCCCCCAAGAGGGAAAGTTTAGCATATTCCTTGTTTAGCAAAAAAGACCCAGGCCTGGGAGGCAGGAAACCTGACTTCTGATCCTGAAAACTGTTTAAATGTGGATGAGCCATCTCCCTTCCCTTGGATTTTGTTTCTTCACCTATAACAATTCTTTTTACTCCCTACCTCATGGTTGTGGGAGTGAAGAAAGTGCCTTATCTATGTGGAAGGGTTGTAGAGAGGTGAGCTGGGACAAGTCACCAACCCCACCATGGTCAGTGTTTGCTTACTTAGGCAAACAAGGACATTTTAGGATTCGATACGACGCAGTGATACTGTGGCTGTGATTTTATTAACATTTCATGTTTTAAGGTCTTCCAGCTTGGACATCTGGGATTCCTGATTTCCACTGAAATATTGAAGATGGGGGACTAGTGTTCTAACCATTGCTAGACCTTATCAATCCAAATGAAAATTGTTTCCCGTGTGACTGCTTCTTTCAAGAAGGCAGTTGCTGCTCAGGTCTCGTTTAGGATGTTGGGAGTCTGGCTTTCAACAGTTGCTTATAGCAGGTCAATAATGGCTTCCATTGCAACAGCACTTTCCACCCCATGGAGCTGGGGGTACCGTTATCCCCATTTTACACAAGGTTCCATTCAGAAGAGTCGCTTGCCCAGGTCACATACAGTGACAATGGTGGCTCAGATTCAACTACAAGTCTCCGGACTGAACACACCACCTCTTCTCTGCGATCTCAGTCCATATTTGATCCTAGATCCTCACTAGATCTTCACCCTTCAAAGGGTGGATTTGAGCTTTTTATAAAGAATGAAACATCAGCGAGCAGCAGATGTGGGGACCAAACACGGGGGATATATGGGGGGGGGGGGGTGCCAGTGTGCCCTAGCTGCAGTGTGTTAGAAGCTGCCTCAGTCTTCCCATCCCAGGGCCCAGCTAGTCTGGGAGCAGCTGGAGACACAGCAACTGGGTGTGTTGTAAAGCCCTGCAGGACTAGAGACTTCCCACGTTGAGGTGGTTTTCAGAGGACTTCTGGCATCAGGAACACTAGTGGACAAAGAAGAGCCCATAGAAGTAGGCCAGATGG
>JAJPUD010019961.1:1300-25579 GCA_023553655.1 Myrmecobius fasciatus
TGGCTTTCAGGAAGTCCAATAATCCTTAGATTGTCTCTCCTAGATCTGTTTTCCAAGTCAGTTGTTTTTCCTAGGAGATATTTCATATTTTCTTCTAATTTTTCATTTTTTTGTTTGATTCTTGAAGTCTTATTGAGTCATGCACTTGCATTTGTTCAATTCTTATTTTTAAAGTGTTGTTTTCTTCAGTTACCTTTTTAAGCTCCTTTTGTAACTGGCCAATTTGTTCATTGCATTCTTTTTCCACTTCACTAATTTTATTTTTCAATTAATTGGTGTCTTTTTCATATCTCTTTTGAAGGGCATCATATCCTTCTTGCAAGATATTGTATCCTTCTTGCTCTGATTTCAGTTTATTTTCCCATTTATCCTCCAGCTCTCTTTTGAGGTTCTTTATGCAATCTTCCAGAAAGGCCTTTTGCAAAAGTAACCAGTGATGGTCTTTAATATCTTCATCTGGTATTTTATCTAAAGGGACCTCAGCATCTGGGGTCAATGCTTCTTTGCCTTGATAAAAGCTGTCTATGGTGAGAGCTCTCTTTTGCTTCTTCATTTTTTTTTTAGACAGCATGGATATCTCTTTAAGGTAGGGAAAAAATGGCGGCTGAAAAGCTTTGCCCTGGGGCACTTCGTCGAGTTAGCTTACTGTGCTGGGCCGGTGGGTGCTAGGACTAAATCCAAATTACTCCTTAAACAAGGCAAGTCTGCCAGAACACCTGCCCCCAATCAGGGCAGAGTGTCCCAAGTGCCTCAGTTAAACTCCAGGTGTTTGGAATTTGGAGTTTGGAGTTTGGAATTTCTGCCAGGATGAGCTGAGCTGAGTCCCACCCTCACTTCCAGCCTACACAGGAGTCCAATACTTATCTCTGTGTCTGAGTCAGACTAACCTGATATGAAGTTCTTCAGCAAAGGGCCCAAATATTTCTGAGTTCGTTGACTTGAAGATCAGTTCAGAGGCTTATTTTATTGTTGATTTGAGAGAAGATTAGAGGAGAGGCAGAAAGTCACCTTTTCACTCTGCCATCTTGGCTCTGCCCTCCTACCCCCATTCTTTAAGTATACCCATAGTAGAAATATAGTTCTTAAAAGTTCTTTCCTTTTTACCTTTTTATGTTTCTCTTGAGTTCTGTGTTTGGGGGTCAAATTTTTTGTTCAGATCTGGTCTTTTCATTAGAAATAGGTGAAATTCACCTATATCATTTAATGTCCATCTTCTTCCCTGGAATATAATGCTCATTCTACCTGAATAGCTTATTCTTGGCTGTAATCCAAGTTCCTTTGCCTTTGGAATATCTGATTCCAGGCCCTCTTATCCTTTAATGTGGAAGCTGACAGATCTTGGGTAATTTTAATTGCAGTTCCTCGGTATTTGAATTGTTTCTTTCTAGCTGCTTGCAAAGTCTTTTCCTTGGTGTGATAGTCCTGAAATTTAGCTGCAATATTCCTTGGGGATTTAATTTTGGGGTCTCTTTCAGGAGGTGATTGGTGAATTCTTTTGATGGCAATTTTACCTTCTGATTCTAAAACATCAGGGCAGTTTTCTTTCATAATTTCTTGGAAGATAGTGTCTAGGTTCTTTTTTTTTTCATCATGGCTTTCAGGAAGTCCTATAATCCTTAGATTGTCTCTCCTAGATCTATATTCCAGGTCAGTTGTTTTTCCTAGGAGATATTTCAAAATTTCTTCTATTTTTTTTCATTATTCTTTTTTTGATTGATTCTTGAAGTTTTATTGAATCATTCACTTCCTTTTGTTTAGTTCCAATTTTTAATGTATTATTTTCTTCAATTACCTTTTTAAGCTCCTTTTGTAATTGGCTAATTTGTTAATTGTGTAATTTTTCCATTTCACCAATTTTGTTTTTCAATGAAATTGTGTCTCTTTCATATTTCTTTGGTAGAGCAGTATATGCCTTTTTCCATTACTTCTTGCAGTGATCTCATTTCATTTCCCCATTTTTCTTCTAACTGTCTTTTGAGATTCTTTAAGCAATCTTCCAGGAAAGCCTTATGAAATGGGGACTACCACATGTCTCCTTTTGTGACTTCCTCTGGAGTTGCTTTACCTCTATGGATCTCAGAATCTGAGATCTGTTCTTCTTACTCTCCTTAAAAGCTCTCTTCTGAGAGTTCTTGTTTTGTTTTTTATTCATTTTTTTTAAAGCTTGAAGTCTGTTTAAAGCGGAGGAGTGACAGTAGTTTTCCCTGGGACAGTTTGGCTGATTGACTTCTAGTGCTGGGCTATCTGGGCTAGGTCTCAGTGGTTGACAATCTACCTTTTACAAAAGGCAGATCTGCCAAAGCACCTGCCTGCACCCAGGGCAGAGTGGCCCAGGAGCCTTGCATAAACTTCCCAGGTGTTTAGAATCTTCCACTCAGAGTCCAGGCCCGGCTTCCTGCCCTGTCTCCTGGAGCTGCCGTCTGAGCTCTGCAAACTTACGGAACCCCTTACCTGACTGAAACAAACCTGTTCTGAAGCTCTTACAAGGTAATTTTTTTTCTGGGAATGAGTTGTGCTCCAAATATTTGGGGGTGCTTTGATTCCAGAACCAGTTTAGAGGCTTAATCTGCTGTTGGTTTGAAAGAAGGTCAGAGGATGTCATAGAGAGTCATGTCTTCACTCCACCATCTTGACTCTGCCTCTAGCAAGCTTAAGTAATAGTAAACGAAGTTTTGGAGCAGAATTTAAAGAGTTAGCCGGGATAGAAAGAACATGTATTTACGTGGGGTATGTGTATATGTATGTATATATTTATAAATGTATACATAAATATACCTTTTCTTAACTGTAGCTTGCTTTGGGGAATGAAAGGGAGATATGTGTATTTCTATATATGCATGTCTCTTTATATGTAAATATATCCTTTCTTAACTACAGCCTACTTGTGGATGGGGGGAGATGAGATGGGGAAAGAGAATAAAGTAAAAAAAACAAAAGAACAATTTACAAATAAGTAAAGAAAAGATAGACACTTGTGAATATAATGTCTTCTACACACACACACACACACACATATATAAATATATATATATAATTGTTATTTGTTATTATATATTTTGAATCCTCCATATTGTTCTGCTGTACATATGATAATGTTCTCTTTTGTTTAAGTTTGTTTTGTATTGTCTTCCTGATTTTCTTTTTCTTATTCTGTTTCTTCAAATAAAATAAATTTGGGAAAAAAAAATTTAAAGAAAATGGAATGGTGAATGTTGCGGAATTACAAAGAACACTGTTCACTCCAAAGAAACCTCTCCCCCCATTCATCTGCATGGTGGTTATAAAGCTCAAATGAGATGATATATATATATATATATACATATATATATATAAAGAACATTACCAGCTTTAAAGCAACATATACATGCTAGGCATTAAAGTCATCTTTTTTTTTAAAGTTAAATGCTTCTAACAAATGAGATAAATTCATTCAACAAAGTATGTAGATATTTATTTTGCAATAAATTAAATCATATATCTTAAAGGAAAAGCTCATAGTAAATAAACATAGTAAAAAGTAACCTCAGGATTTACAAGTTTTAAATGCAGGAGACCACAATTTCAAAGGCTTACCAAAATCAAGAAAAACCCTGATGATATCTCTGTTTGCAGATAATTTTCTTCCCATTTTCCTCTAGTGACTATTATAAAAGAAATTCAAAATACTACTGATTCTCCAATTTTTTCATTTGATGATGAGTAGTATACAAAGATATTTTTGACATTATTATTGAGAAAGAACCCTCTGTGCAAGATACACATCTCACAGCCACATAGCAGGGTGAATGCAACATTGCTTTGAGCTTATTTTGCTGCTTGATTCTTATCACACTGTGTTAACCTATCCCTCAAAGGACTTGCTGATTTTCTAAGTTACAGTTTCCTTCTTTTTAAGGTATCATTGCATTACTTATTAGCAGACTCCTGAGATAGCAAAATTCAGTAACAGATTTTAGTTTTGTCTCTAAAGAGGATCACTGGCACACAATTACACTGAATCTCTTTGGAATGAAAACTAATATAGTTAAATGCAATATGTTGTAGAAATACAAGCTGCCCTACATCATTATAAAGCAATATTTGATAAGTGTTTGGGGGACAATAAATGGATACAGACTAGTAAACAAGCCTTAAGGATCATATGAGAAGGAACTGGATTTCTTTAAAGAGCAATAATTCAAACTAGAGTAAAAAAAATCTCATCTTAAGGCAGCAAAAATAGTCTCAGCATTCAGTGAAAATGGGAGAATAAAGCAATTTTTGATGTGTACATCCTATAGCTGAGTTGTGTAGTGAAAAGAAAAAAAAAATATCTCCAAGTTAAGAAGACCTTGATAGATTCAACTCCTTTCTCCTACAGATATATTTTTATGACCCCAAGCAGGTTGCCTAATCTCTTAATGCTCTAGACAACTTTCTTGGATTATAAGCACAGAAAAGGTTATTACCAGTATTGGTAGAGATAAATTCCTCCTCTGGGAGTTCCTTAAACCAAGATAATCAGAAGTCCATTTCCTATTTATATCCTTTCTTCCTACAAGAGAATCAGAATACCCCCCCCCAATCATTGTTCATGCCACCTGAAAAAATCCACCTGGTGAAGGATGTGAAATATATTGGGTTTAAGCACTTAATTTGTTTGGTTTTTTTTTTTTTTTTTTTTTTTTACTTTTGATATTCTTTTCCATACTCTTGGTAACCAGTGATCTCATGTTTTCCTCCTACTTTCTGCTATCAAACTATACTATACAAAAAAGAGCTTATCAATTCAGTCACACTAAGATGAAAATTAATGTGCTATATATTCCTAAGGGAATCTTAGTAGGAGATAATCCCTAATAGTACCAAGTAATAAGTCTCTAGTTATAGAATTTCAAATATTAGGATAAATGGGAAAAAATATATCAGATAAACACTGGTCTGCAATGCAAGAAGACATACTCTTTAGGCAGTGCAGAACCAAAGCAAATTATAATATGTTTACTCATCATTCATGCAAATTGAAAAATTATCATGTCTTGATGCTCTAGGTATCAATTTCCTAATAGAATATTACAATATTTTTATTACTGATGATACTTATTTTCTTTTTTCCCTATGAAAATTTATATCACCCTTGTGGGTTTTGCTTGTCTTATGAATGTCTTTTGTGTAGATATGTATATATATATATATATACATATATGTGTATATATATACATATATGTATATATATATACACATACATACATATATATGTATATATGTATGTACGTATGTGTTATCAATAAGAAAGAAAGAGAGAGGGAAGAAGGAAGTGAAGGAGAGAGGATAAAAGAAAAAAAGAGAAGAAAGAAAAAAGAAAATTTGCTATGGGAGGACAGATAATAGAATACCTTACTTCTCTCTATTCAAATAAAATCATAGGAATGATTGTCTATCCTCCCTAAATATGAAGTCAAACCTTTTCTACATTACAATACAGAGAGACCAAACTATAATATAGGCTACTTATAGTAATTCAATGATACATACACACATATTGTCTGCTTTGTGTTTTACTTTATCTTTATGTGAATCTTCTATTCACTCCAACAAGAATGCAAATTCAATGAAAATAGAGATTTTATCTCATATTTTCATGTGACCCTGACACTTCTTTGGAAACAGTAGTTAGTCACCTAATTGATTTAAAGCCAGTGTTAATATATTTTGAAAGTAACCCCAAAATAAGATCAAATGTGTTTTAATTGTTGATGATCATATATTATTCTCAGAAAACTGTGATAAAGTGAATATTACAAATATTATCACCACCATTTTATAACTGAGGAAATAGGCTGCCAAAATTAAGTAATTTATTCATGTCCATAGAACCTAGAAGAGTCAGAAACAGGGCTTGACTCTAGATCTCTCCTGATTTTGTCTATGACAATGATTTCTTTTCATTGAACCACAGATTGAGATACTGTCATTTCTTTACTTGATTCTATCTCCACTTACATTTTCATTCTCTAAATATGCTTTAGAATAACCTAATATACATATATATGTATATATATATATATGTACACAAGAGACAGAGACAGAAATTCAGAAAGATAAAGATCTTTATCTATATCTCTATATTTTTATATATTTTAATATATATATATTCATCTATATCTATCTGTGTGTATATGTACACAAATATATAGTATTCATATATCTATATCTATATAAAAGAGAGGAAGATAAATAAACATGTATTTAGAATAATCAGTAAACACCTAAGAATTACAAGAGTCCAATTGAAATGACTTTTCCAAGAGACCTTTACTGATTTCTCCAATTGGTAATGACCTTTTTCTACTATAGATAAGTATTTTGTCATCCAAACTAGCCAGGTGTTTTCCTCACATATAATACTGTATCTATTATTTCCAAGATTTTGGAAAAGTTGTCCTATTCCTACGATTTGAACTTTCCTTAACATTCTTAATTGGAAACCCTAAATTTCTTCAAATTTCAGCTCATGTCACCTTTTATCCTCTCCAAAATATCTAAATATCTTATACTTATGTATTCATTTTATGTATGTGTACATATGTATGTAATTAGGAACATGCATTTATTTGTGCATATGCATATATACTTACTTACAGTTGCATTCATGCAATCTAGATTTATATCTAGATATATGTGTGTACATGCATACATATACTTGCATATGCACATAGACATATGCATGCATTTGAACTTATATGTGCAAAGTGGCATGTGTGTGGGCATGTGGGTGTGTCTATGTGCAAACTCATGCATGCGTGTCTTCCTTTATAGAATGTAATTTCCCTACAATCAGGGACTATTTCTTTCTTTTTATCAATTTTTGTTTCTCCAGTATCTAATATATAGCAGCTAATAGGTAAATATTTGTTGATTAATACTGGGATTATTACCTGGTACTATGTTTTAGAGTTATTTATCTAAATGCTGTGTCCTACTACACCACTACTTTCAATGAGGGGAGCTGACATGTAGTTTCTGTATCCTCTAGGCCCTAGTAAAAAATCATCTATGCAGAGTAGATAATTAATAAGTATTTATTTAAATGAACTGAATGAGGATTTGGAAAGAACCTCTTTTAAATTCTAACATAAGATTATAAGAATTACATTCTAGCTTATTTTATTACTTTGACTGTGAAGGTAGAATAAAAGAATATCTTTTGTTAGTTCTTTCTTTTTCACTGAATTCAACTCAAACTCACATGAATGAGATTCCATTTCATTGTGAAATTCCATCATTCCCTAGTTCAACACTTCAACCACTTGCAATCTGAGCCATTTGGATATTACACCTAACCATGCAAATCAAAATCCTTTCATAATTAATCATCCTATGAAACTTTTCCGCACATCCTCTAATACATTCTCCACAACAAATGTACTTATTTTAAAATATTTTAAAATATAATTTTACTAGAGCCAGATTTTGACCCTCCCATGTATTAGTTTTTACTTTTATATATAACCAGCCTAAGAATTCACTATTTGACAAATATTGCTAGGAAAACTGGAAAATAATATCTCAGAAACTCAGCATAGACATATATTTCATACACCATACCAAAATAAGGTCAAAATGGATACATGACTTGGGCATAAAGAATAATACCATAAATACATTAGGATAATAAGGGATAATTTACTTATCAGATCTTTGGAGAAGGGAGGGATTTATGACCATAAAAGAACTAGAGCACATTATGAAAGGCAAAATGAACAACTTTGATTATGTTAAATTAAAAAGGTTTTGCACCAACAGAAACAAGACTAAAAGGGAATTACAAAGCTGGGGGAAAATCTTTACATTCAATATTGCTGATAAAGGTCTCATTTCTAAAATATCAAATTTATAAGAATATAATCCATTCTCCAATTGATAAATGGTCAAAGGATATGAACAATTATCAAGTGATGAAATTAAAGACATTACAGTTATATGAGAAAATATTTTAATTCACTATTTATAAGAGAAATGCAAATTAAAATGACTCTGGGGAGCCACCTCACATCTCTCAGCTTGGCTCAGATGACAGGAAAATATAATGATAAATGTTGGAGGAGGATGTAGAAAAACTGGAACACTAAAGCATTGTTGGTAGATTTGTAAAATAATCCAACTATTCTGGAGAGCAATCTGGAACTATGCTGAACGAGCTATAAAAGTGTACATACTCTTTGACCCAGCAGTGCCATTACTGCGTCTGTATCCCAAGAAAATCATAATGGAGGGAAGAGAACCCACATGTGCAAAAATGTTTGGCAGCTCTTTTTGTGGTAAAGAATTGGAAAAGAAGTGAATGCCCATCACTTGGGGAATGGATGAATAGGTTGTGGTACATGAAGATAATGGAATATTATTGTCTTATAAAAAATGATGAACAAGCTGACTATAGAAAGGCCTGGAAAGATTTGCAATAACTGATGCTGAGCAAAACAAGCAGAACCTGGAATATATTGTACACAATATCAGCAAGAATGTGTGATGATCAACTACTAAAGGCTTGGTTCTTCTCCACAGTTAAGTGATCCAAAGCAATCCCAATAGAATTTGGACAGAAAATGCCATCTGCATTCAGAAAAAAGAACTAAGGAAGCTGAATGTAAATCAACACATGCTATGTTTACTACTTTTTTGATCTCCCCCATAATTTTTCCTTTTTTCTCTGATTTTTCCCAATATGATTCATAAAGCAATGTGTATTAAAACTAAACAAATTCACAATAAAAAAAAAACAAATAACCAGCCTACTTACCTTCTTTTCCAATCAACTTCCATAGATATTATTTTAATACACTCTATACTTACCATCTGTCTCTATTATCGTAATTAATTGAATATAGTAGTATAATATAAATGTATATCTTAATTTCCCAAGTAATTATTTGCATATAGACAACAATATGAATTTCCCACATTTGTGTAAATTTTAGTATAGAATTTCTGAGAAGCAACTAATCAAGATGTTCACAAGAACAATTTTCAACAAGATATAATGTCTTGATCAAATAAACTTAAAAATATTTACGATAGAGCTACACATAAGAAGGAGCAAGGGAATAACTATTTCTAAAGTGTCTACTATTTGCCAGCACTGTGCTAAGTACTTTTGCAAATATTATCTCATTTACAAACTTGTATAGTAAGTGCTATTATTATTACCACTTCACAGTTGAGTAAATGAGATAGAGAGAGATTAAGTGATTTGCCCAAGGTCACACAGCTAATTAATAATCAATGCCAGATTTTAACCCAGGTCTTTCTGACTTTGGGATGAACACTCATTACTTATCATTACCTTTATAAAGGACCAGGGATGATTCTGGGAAGAGAGCAGAATAGGTTGATACTTAGCTGCCTATTGCAACTACAGGATTAAAATGAAGCCATTATTTCTGTTTATGGGAAACAGTTCAAGTTGATTTTTAATTAGAAATAAAAGAATGTTAACTCCAGAGGAAAATTCAGTTGATTTGCTTTTGTATGGATGGAAAATTCTATTCCATTGAATGTTCACTTAGAGTTCCATTAGACATAAAGGATGATTAAAAATCTGTGTGAACTTGGACAAGCCACACTTTGAACCTGAATTTCCCTATATTTAAAGTGGAAGCATTCAACTAGATGATCATTAATATCCTTTTGAGCCATAAATTTTTATGACTAGGAAATGTATGACAATGATATGCTCTATATGTGATGAAGAAAAACAACAACAACAACAACAACAATATATACAGGTGAATGATTAAGAAACCATACAAGGCAACATACATTTAAGTGCTCAAATGGATCCTATAGATATTCACTTTTATTAGAATACAAAGAGAGGGAGAATCACATCAGAGTGAATGTCAAAGGCATCATGTAAGAAATGAGGAGAGATGGACCTTGAAAAAAATAGGTAAGGGTCAGACTCCAGGGAGAATCCTGAGCAAAAATTTGCTTTATTAAAATATCTACAATAGTTTTGTCACAAATTCTGCATTATAGACTGTGGATTGTACACTTCAGGCATTTTGGGGTCACTATAAGAGAAGGTAACAAGAAAGGGTATTTTATATCCTGATATTTAATATCTGTGTATCTCAAATGTATCACCATCTCCTGTCTCTACAAAAATAAGCAAAAATGCTTCTTAGCACTATATTTCTACCAACTGAATACATTTTGTGAAGGCACCACAAGACCAGTAAACCACAAAACAACCAAAAAAATGGTACAAAGTGAACAAAGCTATAACTCTGACCTGCAAAAGAGGCTTTAGAGAAACTTATCCATTCTTTTTTAACAAAGGAAAGATCACTAAACTTGGAGTCAGAAAACTTAGCGAAAAAATATTTACTTTTATTATAATGCTTAGACTGAGTATTTAATATTGTTTTTATGAGTACCAAATGAAATATATGCAAACTAATTTATGAAAGTTAAAGCATTAGAAAACTATCATTTCTTTTAAAAAGTACCAATAATATTTGGCAGGTATTAGAATAGTTTCTTTATTCTGATTATAACAGCCTATAGTTTGGCCTCCATGCTAACAATGCAGAAAAAGCACTGGATAGAATGGAACGATTTGAATATGGATGCTACCTCTATCTCTTACTAGTTATAAGAATTTAGGCCAGTCCTTTAACATACCAATCCCAGTTTCCCCAGACGGAAAATGCAAAGTCTAAAATTAACAAATTCTATAATATCTTCCAGAGTTAAACCTTTGATTTTACAAACCCATGAGCTCCCATGTCCTCTGCCTCATTATATACATTTTTACACTTAACTTAAATGCCTAGTTTTATTATCATGCATAAGAAAGAGAAAAATAAGTATACCATGTTAATTTGGGCCTAACTTTGTCTTTATGACATTGTGTCAATCTTGCAAAACTGTTAGTAAAGTCTATTTATAAAATACTTGTTGTTATTGTTTGTCCTTCATTTTCAAGGAGGACCACCACATCATGGAAGTGATGCCATGACATGCAAGTGAATTGGACTTGAGTGAGGGAGGGACTGGGCAAGGTCACCTGCCTCACTTTCCCCTCCAAAGTCATCTGGGTTCAGTGGTCAGATATAGATCAAGAATGACTGGAGTTGGCCCGGGATGCAATGAGAGACCTTGTCCTTTTTAAGCCATGGTCTTCAAAAGGTCTCAGCTTGACTAGGTGAAAAAGAAGATATTTTGGCTCATTTAAACACTTAATAAATGCTTCTCCACTGACTATTTGACCTTGAACATGGGTAGCACCCTCCAGAAAAAAAAATGAAAACAAATGGAATTTGAAATGCATCAAATGTACATATTGGAAAACTAGATATAGAACAACTAATTTTTATGGAGTTTAAGCTACAATAGTTGCTTTCAGACCTTGAATCACAAGTAATAATCCTCCAATTTATTTTCTACTGTGACAATTCTTTAATTCTGTCTATGACATCCTTTCTCCAAAGCACATAGCTCATGAAACTAAATAATTGAAGTTCTAAAATTCTAAAATATTAAACAGCCAAATATTTCATATCTACATATTATGAATACTAATAATGGATATTGAATAGTTATGTTCCATTATAAGACTCTTTTGTAAAAAAACACTTCTCTATAGAGAACCCTAAGCATAGAAATTGCTAATAAGCACCTAGCACAACCTCTTATCTACAGTAAGCATTTAATCCTAAATACTTCCATTGGCAGCCAATGTCACAGAATTCCTTTTCTTACTGCTGTTTGGGACTCCAATTGAGAAATGGATATTGGTGGGATCTTCATAAAGACATAAAGACTCTTTCTTATTGGACTAAATTCTACACACAATAGCAACATGAGGATTGATACAGAAACCTTTGTAATTTTAACATTTTAGAAGGGTTAAGAACAGTAATTTCTAAAACCATCCTCAAAGTAAATTTTGGGGAACAAATGCTGTTATTCAAATACCTTTATGTGTACTTCCCTGCTGGTTTTTTAGTATGTTTGCAATATTGGGATACAAGAAAATACCTATGTTTTTTTTTTTAAATCTATACTCATACTCTGGGAAAAGATTGGACACACTAATGATATAAATGCATTACCACCTTAAGGTACTTTTTTATTAAATAGGGGAATATCAAAGGGAAGTTTGCTTATTTGAATGTTAACTATTCACTAAAAACATGCGTGGTCTTCATCACATCACTTTCCTTCTATAGAACTCAGCTGCATTTTATTTGTAAAATAAAGGATTTAAAGCACAAAGTAGATAGCTCTTCATGTATTTTTGATGAGAACTTTATCTGATAAACTGTCAATAATGTTTCCCCAATTTTTTGCTCTCCTTCTGATCTTGCCAAACAAAACTTTAAAAAAAATTAATGTGATCTAAATTATTCATTTTATAACTAACTTTACTTTCTTTCTATCTCTTGTCATTTATAAATTGTTTGCCTATCCATAAGTTTGACAAATAATGTGCTCTATGTTCTTCTGATTTTCTTATATCTTTCTTTTTATCTAAGACATGTATCAATTTTGATTTTATCTTAATAATTCATATAGAGCAAGTGGCTTTATAAATATTATTTCACTTTATCCTTACAATAATCCACAAGAGAAGTACAATTATTACCTTCATTTTACAAATGAGGAAACTGAGGCAACAACAAGGTAAATGATTTATTCAGCATCACACAGCTAGGAGGTATCTGACTTTGAATTGAGTTCTCCCTGACTCCAAGTCCTAGATCCTTCTTCTATGCCATCTCATTGATTCTTTCAGTGATCCCTTCTAGATCTGAAATATTATGCCTTCATCTGAAATGAAAAATAATTGCATCTAAGGATGGGAAATTAGAAGTTAAAATATGATATGCTATAAACCATTGCTCTAAATGTTAGGGAAGACATAATGGTGGTTGGACTAGAAAATCTTTAAAATTCCTTATGGCTCTGAGTGGTCCCTGGTTACTGAGAATATACATTTCTAGTTACAAACTTGCATTTTCTACAATCATATATTTATGTATATATATATATATATATATATATATATATTTACATATGTACACATATATATGTATATTATTAAATATGAACAAATTCTAAAATGTTACCTTCCTTAAGTCTGCAAAAGAGTTATGACCAACAAGATGATTTCAGAGAGGCCTGGAGAGACTTGCATGAACTGCTGCTGAGTGAAATCAGAAGAACCAGGAGGTCATTGTACACAGCAACAATAAGACTATATGATGATCAATTCTGAAGGACATGGTTCTCTTCAATAATGAGATGTTCCAAATAGTTCCAGTTGTTCAGTGATGAAGAAAGCCATATACACCCAGGGAGAGCTCTGTGGGACCTGAGTCTGGACCACAACATAGCATTTTCAAACTCTCTATTGATGTCTGCTTGCATTATGTTTTCCTTCTCAGATATTTTTTTCCTGAACAACAAGATAACTGTGAAAATATATATATAAAAACACATATATATATATACATATATATATACATATGTATGTATGTATATATATAGATTCGATCTGTCAAATATTTAACATAATTAACATGTATTAGACTTCCTGCCATATGGGGGGTTTGGGGGATAGGAGGGAAAATTTTGTAACAGAAAGCTTTTCAAGGGTCAATGTTGAAAAATTACCTATGCATATGTTTTGCAAATAAAAAGCTTTAATTAAAAAAAAAGTTTGCAAAAGAGCTAAAAGGACAGGAGGAGACAGGGGCATCTAGTACATTAAGTGAGCCTTCCATAAAGTATTTTTGGAAAGACATGGTAAAAGTTACATTTGATAAAATGTGGAAGGATGCTTATAAGGACCTAGGAGAGTCATGATCTTAATGGCCACAAATAATAACTTTAATCAGATTAAAACTCTGTCCCTCATTTAATGAAACAAAATGACTATTTTTCATGAAAATAAGATATTAAAATTTATCCTCATAGAGTAAAATTAAGAAGTGAAAATAACTTGATAATATTGTTTCCTTCTCTTAACTTAAATTTATTTAATTTCCTTTCCTCAATGTCCTTTCTATGCCATGTTGTTCTCATATTAAATTAGTGTATCTGAATTAATTTTGAAAATGCTTGTATATAATTTTTAAAATGAGCATAGGGGCAGCTAAGTGACTCAGTAGATTGACCACCAGCCCTAGAGTCAGGAAGATCTGAATTCAAATCTGGCTTCAAACACTTACTAGCTGGGCCACCCTGGGCAAGTCACTTAACCCCAATTGCCTTCCTCAAAAAAGAGTATGCTTTGAATTTGACAAATGCAGAAATTCATTAGAAGATTTATGATGAATGATAATGATCTATATGAAAGGTTACTAAGCAGAAGTAAGCTGAACCAGGAAAACAATACTCAAAAAGACTTTAACAATGTAAATTGAAAGAACAAGAACAAGTAAAGCAGAATGCTAGAGAAGGATAATGGCCAAGAATTTCCCAAAGCAGAGATATGAGAAGGTACATACAGAACCAGAGTTCTGTCTTCAATGCTTGGATCTGAAAAAATTTTGTCAGATCATAAAAATATAAGAACATTTAAATAATATGAAATTCTTATTTCAAAAAAAAATTAAAATACCTTATCAATGGAAACTTATTTCTCTCTTTTTTTTTTTGTGCCTGTGCGGAGATACTCAAGAAAAGGTATAGTTATTTTAGAATGTGAGGCCAGACATGCATAGACTTTTCTAATTCTACTCTAATATTACTAAGCCAAATGAAAGAAACTGGGAATAGATGCCAGGTTTTGTCACCTCTAGATTAATTTAATAACCCATACTACCTGCATTGTAAAATCAGATCCAAAGAATCCAAGGAAGAATAGAAAAAATGATTATATACCAAGAAAGAGAATTTACATGCTTGGGTCTAGGATGGAGTTACACTGTTTTGATCTTCAACCCAAAAATTATCTAAACAACTCATCATTTTAATTAACTTTGAGTGGTGAAGCCAAAATTCTTATGAAGAGAATAAAGGTTCCTTTTTCAAATGTATTCCATAGTAGAACTAGAAATTAGTTGTGCATTTAACAGGATCTGTTGCCAACAGCCAACATCGTCAGCTAAGGATGAACTGGAAAAATAAACTGTTTATCTTTTTTTTTCAAGCATACTTCTCCTGTCATGGTCCTTGAATATATCAACATAACTTTGAAATATTCAGCTACTATAAGTTCTCCATTATTCAGGATCATCTGATTTTTCCTCTTGCACATAATTGTAAATGTCTTATTTATGCAGGAACTATAATGAATCACACACATATAGCATCTTAAGGTGTACATAGTCTTTTAAGCATGGTAAAGTGGTTATTTTACACTTTCATGGGTTAGATAATAATATTACCACCATCTTATAAATGAAGAAACTGAGGCTTAGGAAGGATAAGTAACTTAACAAAAGTTGCACATATGATAAGTATATGAGTTTGTGTTCTAACATATGTCCTGTATTCTCTCTATTTTTTTTCCTTATTAGCAGCTCTGGGTAAAACACATCCACATATGTGTATGAATACATGTATAGACATATATTTGCATAGAACTCTAAGAAAACAGCTTAGTGAAGGAAAAGGTTGATTCTATTCATTAAAATTAGCCTGGAGGATTATCTTTGGATTTCATTTGCCACTTTTGCTCTAAAGGCATTGACAATAAAGATATAATTATTATTAATGATTGAAATTTTTTGAAACACTAAAATCAGCTTTGTATACAACTCCAGTGTCTTCGCTTCTAGATACAATATCCTAAAAAATAAGTCAAATATCATGCCTATATACAAAGTTGACCTCTGGCAAAAGTAGGAAGGAGGTCCACGTTTCTTATGGAAGGACACACCTTTTTATCCTGTCAGGTTGAATACAACAAATAACCAGAAAAATCAAAAGGAAGGTAGGCTCTGACTGTGTATACTTATATTTCCCAGTAAGTCAATGAATAAAACCAATTTATCATAATTAAATAATGGTTAAGTATCTATATTATGTTAGGAGCTCTGTACATAATGAGCTGGATAAATTCCAAATATTAGCTTGCACAGTATGCTGGGGTGTGCATATGGTAACTGTTTATTAGGTTTAATAATCCAGGTCAAGCTTAACTGCTGGGAACTGAAGAAATCCCATTCATTTATATGAAGGAAGGAATGTCTCCAAAGAAATATAGCTGCCCTATAAGATTTCACTCCAAGAAAGCACCAATGATTGTTATTCTTTCATTTTTGGAGTAGAAAATAAAGAAATAGTGGGGTGAGGAAAATTCAGGACTCAGGAGAAATGGAGAAGTGAGAAAATGTGACCTTTTGGCAGAGAGAACTTAGAGTCTGGGAAGATTGTGCTACTCCTGCCAAAAGGCAGCAAACAGTGTTGGCAAAGTGCACTGTTTACAGCCCTGCATTCACTTAAATAATCAGTGTTCCAAGGCAGCCACCATATGTTCCACTCTGGGAAAGCTCAATTCATGAATGCTAACTTAACTGAGTATTGAGAACACACTGAGGAGTGGGGAAAGTCTATATTTAGAGAAAGAATGCCTTGAAAACAGATGTATTTTTTAAGGCTCAGAATCTATTTCTTCTGGCAAGGTCCTTAAAAAATGAAAACTTAGTAAATGATAGAAAAGTTAAGAATAAATTATTGCTAGTTCAGTAGAGAGAGATGTTTTTAAGGAAAGTGATTTGCAAATCTAACTTTGGCAAATATTACTAAGTTTTATGCTTAGCCTACACAGATCAATTACATAAAAACCAGAAGGGAAAGATGTAGTGAGTTTCACTTATGCTGGTGTAGAAAAGTGGATGAGGGAGATCATTGCAGTCCCAGTAGAATATCAATTCTCCATATCATTCAGAACAATATCATAACAACCAAAAGAAGCTATTTTGTTATTAGGCTACAAAAAGTATGTCCAGAAATTTGGAGAGGTTTATAGACTTTAATCTGTACTAATTAGATCATATATGGAACATTCTATATAATTCTGGGCCTCAGATTTTAGGAAGAAGGATAATTGGCAAACCAGAGAACATCTAAAGCAAGGAAATTATCAGGACTAGAGATAATAAGCATAAAGGAACAATTGAAGAAATTGGAGTTATTTAGTAGGAGATGGAACTATGGTGATCATAAAAAGACAAAATATTATGAGGTTTGTCAAATGGACAAAGGATGAAATTTCTCCTGCCGAGCCACAGAGGATAATATTGAGTAGACAGGGAAGATGATTTAGATTGAATATAAAGAAATTTTTTAAATTGCTAAAAGTAGAATGCAATGTATTAGTCAGTAGTAAATTCTCTATCCCCAGAGGTCTTCAAGAACTACTTTTAGGACATATTGTAGCAAGGATTCTTAGTTAGGCTTTAGAATGTATGTTATCTGAAATCCTATCTAAATCATACATTTTATAATTGTATTCATATAATTATTCCTTGCTCTCCTAATTTGCTTATGGAATTATCATGGTAAACCTTTATCTCTAAATCATAACCATGTTGGCCTTATCTTGGCATAAGGTATGAAATGTTGGTCAATGTCTTGAGAATATTCTTTTTGACCAGTCATTAACAACAATGCCCTTTCTCCTCTTTTAGCTCCCTTACTTAGTTGATAATACAGGCAGAATAACAATATTACATAGGGAAGAATAACAGTTTATGACAACTAAACTGACCATTAAATAGCTTGACATAGTGAAGGGAGAATTGAAAGACCTGGGTTCAAGTTCTACTTCTGACACATACTGGCCAAGTCTTTTCACCTCTCAGTGATTTAAGCAACTCTCTAAGAACATTGGTTGCAGATAAAGTGGTGTTTTGTTTGTTTTTGCCTTTCTTTCTTCAACACTTAGAGGATACTTAAAGACATTTCTAAGTACCTAATGAATGCTTTGTTGCCTTACTATTCAATGAGAAGTTTCTAATTTGCAGGGATAGAAGCAGTTTCAATAGGGTTTCTGGGGAAGGGAAAATTTACAACAAACAGAAGGTAGAAAATATTACGAAATGCAAGACAAATTATTTTGATTATATTAAATTAACAAGGATCTGAACAAAGCCAATGAAACCAAGATTAAATGGAAAGAAGACATCTAGGAAATAATTTTGACAAATTTTACAGCCAGTGTTTCTGATAAGACCTCAATTCTAAAATATATGCAGAACTGTGTCAAATTTATAAGAATACAAGTTATTCACCAATTGATAAACTGTCAAAGAATATGAACAGTTTTCAGATGAATAAATTAAAGCTATCTATAATCATATGAAAAAATGCTCTAAATCACTATTAATTAGGAAAAATGTGAATAAAAGCAATTCTGAGGTACCCCTCACACCTATCAGAGTGGGTAATATGAAAGGGATGGAAATATTAAATGGTGGTGAGGATGCAGGAAAATTGGAACACAAATGCATTGTTGATGGAGTTGTGAACTGATACAATTATTCTGGAGAGCAATTTAGAACTATGCCCAAAGGACTATAAAACTTTGTATACTCTTGCACCCAGAAACATCTTTATTATATCTGCATCCCAAAGAGATAATTATAAATGGGAAAGAACCCATAAGTACAAAAATATTCATAGCAGCTCTTTTTGAGTTGGCAAAAAATTGTAAATTGAGGGGATACCCATCAATTGAGAAATGGAAAAACAAATTGTGGTATATGAATAAAATGAATAGTATTACTTTATAATAAATTATGAGCAGGCAGATTTCAGAAAAAACCTGGAAAACTTTATATGAACTGATGCTGAGTGAAGTTAGAAGAATTAAGAGATCATTGTACACAATTAAAGCAACATTGTGCACATGGGGGCGGACAAAGCCAAGATGGCAGAGTGAAGACACGACTCTCTGTGATCTCCTCTGACCTTCTCTCAAACCAACAGCAGATTAAGCCTCTGAACTGGTTCTGGAGTCAAAGATCCCCCAAATATTTGGAGTACAACACATTTCCAACAAAAGTGACCTTCAAAGAGCTACATAGCAGGTCTGTTTCAGTCGGGCAGGAGGCCGGGGAGTTCACCTAGCTCAGGTCCAGCTCCTGGAAATGTCAGGAAGCCAGACGGGACTCAGCATGGCAGGTTCTAAGCACAGGAGAAGTCTACCTGAGGCTCATGGGACACTCTGCCCTAAGTGCACACAGGTGCTTTGGCAGATCTGCCTTTTGTAAAAGGTAGATTGTAACCCACTGAAAACACAGTCCTAGCCTGAAGAGCCCAGCACCAGAAGTCAATCAGCCAAATTGTCCCAAGGCAAATTACCACAGCTGCCACTTCTCTGCTTTAAATAGAACTGAAGATTTTTTAAAAAATGAATAAAAGAGAGAATAGAACTCTCACCACAGATAGCTTTTATGGAGAGTGAAAACAACAGATCCCAGATCCTGAGATTCATAAAGGTAAAGCAACTCCAGAGAAAGCCACAAACAGTGACATGAGTTGGTCCCCATTTCACAAGGTTATCCTGGAAAATTGCATAAAGAATCTCAAAAGAGAGTTAGATGAAAAATGGGGAAATGAAATGACATCATTTCAAGAAGGAATGAAAAATGCATATAATGCTCTACAAAAGAAATATGAAAAAGACACCAATTCACTGAAAAACAAAATTGGTGAAATGGAAAAAGTATGCAATGAACAAATTAGCCAGTTACAAAAGGAGCTAAAAAAAGGTAACTGAAGAAAATAATACATTAAAAATTAGAATTGAAAAATGGAAGTGAATGACTCAATAAGACTTGAAGAATCAGTCAAACAAAAACAAAAACAAAAAAAGGAAAAAAAACAGAAGAGAATATGAAATATCTCCTAGGAAAAACTGACCTGGAAAATAAATCTAGGAGAGACAATCTAAGGATTATTGGAATTCCTGAAAGCCATGATGAAAAAAAAAAGGAATCTAAAAACTATCTCCCAAGAAATCTTGAAAGAAAACTGCCCTGATGTTTTAGAGTCAGAAGGAAAAATCACCATCAAAAGAATTCACCAATCACCTCCTAAAAGAGATCCCAAAATTAAATCCCCAAGGAATATCATGGCTAAATTTCAGGACTATCACAAGAAGGAAAAAAAAATATTCCAAGCAGCTAGAAAGAAACAATTCAAATACTGAGGAACTGTAATTAGAATCACACACAATCCGTCAGCCTCCACAGTGAAGGATCGAAGTGCCTGGAACCAGATATTCCAAAAGGCAAAGGAACTTGGATTACAGCCAAGAATAAACTATCCAGCTAGAATGAGCATTATCTTCCAGGGAAGAAGATGGTCATTCAATGATATAGGAGAATTTCACCTATTTCTACTGAAAAGACCAGATCTGAACAAAAAAATTGACTCCCAAACACAGAACTCAAGAGAAGCAAAAAAAGGTAAAAAGAAAAGAACTCTTGAGCACTATATTTATACTATGGGTATACTTAAAGAATGGGGGTATAATTTGACATTAATTTGATAATACGAAAAAGAAACTAGAAATGGAAGGGCTATCATAATGAGAAAAAGAGGGAAAAGGTAGAAAATAGGGTTAAAAAAAGGAGGTAAAAATAAGTTAAATCTCACGAAGAGGCAAAGAAAAACTAATATAATTGAGTGAAAGAAAGGAGGGGAATGCGCATTGTGTAAATCTTATTCTCATCAGATTGGGCTCTAAAAGAGTATATCAGACACCTTTGGTTTCACAGAGAAACTTTTTGTTCCTTATAAGGAAGTGGGAGGGAAAGGAGGAACAGAAAGGGATAGATTAATAGATGGGAAAATAGAAAAATAAGGGGGAAGTTATAAAAAAGAAGGAGGGGCTCTAAAGGGGGGAGGACAGTTTGAGGGAGGTGGTCATCAAAAGCATAATACTGGGGAGGGGGAAAGGAGAAAGAGGAGAAAAACATAACTTAGAAAACAAGATGGCAGGAAATACAGATTTAGTTATTTTATTTTTTTTGGTATTTCTTTTTTAAAAATTTTTATTAATACTTTTTATTTGCAAAACATATGTATGGGTAATTCCTAAACATTAACCCTTACAAATTTTCTGTTACAAATTTTCCCCCCTACTCCCCACCCGTCCCCTAGATGGTAGGATATCTACTACATGACAATTATATTAGAATACTTAAGAAATCGAATATATGTATAGTTATTGCCACACATCATTTTTGTGCAGGAGAAATCGTATCTACAAGAAAGAATAATCCGATAAAGGAAATACAATGCAAGCAAACCTCAATAGAGAACATGAAAATGTTATGTTGTGGTCCACATTTCACATCCCTCTTTCTGGTTGTATCTCGCACTCTTCACTGAACAATTGGAACTGGTTTGAAGCATTTCATTGTTGAAGAGAGTCATGTCCCTTAGAAATGATCCTCATATAGTATTGTTGTTGCCGTGTATAATAATCTCCTGGTTCTGCTCACTTCACTGAGCATCAGTTCATGCAAGTCTCTCCAGGCCTCCCTAAAATCGTCCTGCTGGTCGTTTCTTACAGAACAATAATATTCCATAACATTCATATACCATAATTTATTCAGCCACTCTCCAATTGATGGGCATCCATTCAGTTTCCAGTTTCTAGCCACTACAAAAAGAGCTGCCAAAAACATTCTTACACATGTGGGGCCCTTTCCTTCTTTTATGATTTCTTTGGGATATAAGCCCAATAGAAACACTGCTGAGTCAAAGGGTATGCATAGTTTAATAACGTTTTGAGCACAGCTCCAAATTGCTCTCCAGAATGGTTGGATCCGTTCACAGCTCCACCAACAATGTATTAGTGTCCCAGTCTTCCCACATCCCCTCCAACACCTGTCATTATCATTTCCTGTCATTTTAGCCAATCTGACAGGTGTGTAGTGGTACCTCAGAGTTGTCTTAATTTGCATTTCTCTGATCAATAGTGATTTGGAGCACCTTTTCATATGTATATAAATAGTTTTAATTTCATCATCTGAAAATTGTCTGTTCATATCCTTTGACCATTTATCAATTGGAGAATGGCTTGAATTCTTATAAATATGACAATTCTCTATATATCTTAGAGGTGAGACCTTTATGAGAACCCTTAAATGTAAAGATGATTTCCCAATTTGATGCTTCCCTCCTAATCTTCTCTGCATTAGTTTTCTTTGCACAGAAAATTTTTAACTTAATATAATCAAAATTATCTATCTGGTATTCGATTAAGAGTTCCAGATCTTCTTTGGACATAAACTTATTCCATCTCCATAGGTCTGAGAGGTAAACTATCATATGTTCCTCTAATTTGGTTATAATATCACTCTTTATATCTAGATCATGAACCCATTTAGATCTTATCTTGGTATGTGGTGTTAGGTGTGGTTCAAGCCCTAATTTCTTCCACACTAGTTTCCAATTTTCCCAGCAGATTTTGCCAAATAGTGAGTACTTATCCCTAACGCTGGGATCTTTGGGTTTATCAAACACTAAATTGCTAACGTTATTACCTAGCTTATCCTGATATCCTATCCTATGCCACTGATTGACTGCTCTATTTCTCAGCCAGTAGCAAATGGTTTTGATTACCGCTGCTTTATAATATACTTTTATATCTGGTTCAGCAAGGCTACCTTCATCTGTCTTTTTTTCATTAATTCCGTTGAAATTCTTCACTTTTGTTCTTCCAAATGAACTTTGCTACTATTTTTTCTAGGTCTGTAAAATAATTTCTTGAGAGTTTGATTGGTATGGCACTAAATAAGTTAATTAGTTTCGGTAGTATTGTCATTTTTATTATATTTGCTCGGCCTACCCATGAGCACTTAATGTTTTTCCAATTGACTAGGTCTGATTTTATTTGTGTGGAAAGTGTTTTGTAGTTCAGTTCATATAGTTTCTGACATTTTCTTGGCAGATATACTCCCAAATATTTTATGCTATCATCCATTGTTCTGAATGGAATTTCTTTTTGTATCTCTTGCTGTGGAACTTTGTTGGTAATATATAAAAATGCTGATGATTTATGTGGATTTATTTTGAATCCTGCAACTTTATTAAAGTTGTGAATTGTTTCTAGTAGTTTTTTAGTTGAGTCTCTGGGGTTCTCTAAGTATACCATCATGTCATCTGCAAAGAGTGATAATTTGGTTTCTTCATTACCTACTCTAATTCCTTTTGTCTCTTTTTCTTCTCTTATTGCCAAAGCTAACATTTCTAATACAATATTAAATAGTAATGGTGACATTGGGCAGCCTTGTTTCACTCCTGATCTTATTGGGAATGATTCTAGTTTGTCTCCATTACATATGATGCTTGCTGATGGTTTTAAGTAGATACTACTAATCATTTTAAGGAAAAGCACATTTATTCCTATAGTCTCTAGTGTTTTTAATAGGAAGGGGTGTTGGATTTTATCAAATGCTTTTTCTGCATGTATGGAGATAATCATATGGTTTTTGTTAAGTTGGTTACTAATATAATTGATTGTGCTGATAGTTTTCCAGATATTGAACCAGCCCTGCATTACTGGTATAAATCCTACTTGGTCAAGAGGTATTATCCTGGAGATAACTTTCTGTAATCTTGTTGCTAAAATCTTATCTAAAATTTTTGCATCAGAGGGGGGTGGAGCCAAGATGGCAGACTGAAATGGTGACTTTCTGCCTCTCCTCTAATCTTCTCTCAAATCAACAATAAAATAAGCCTCTGAACTGATCTTCAAGTCAACGAACTCAGAAATATTTGGGCCCTTTGCTGAAGAACTTCATATCAGGTTAGTCTAACTCAGACACAGAGATAAATATTGGACTCCTGTGTAGGCCGGAAGTGAGGGTGGGACTCAGCTCAGCTCATCTGGGCAGAAATTCCAAACTCCAAACTCCAAATTCCAAACACCTGGAGTTTATCTGAGGCACTCAGGACACTATGCCCTGATTGGGGGCAGGTGTTCTGGCAGACTTGCCTTGTTTAAGGAGTAATTCGGGACTTAGTCCTAGCCCCCACCGGCCCAGCACAGTAAGTTAACTCCCCAAGTGCCCCAGGGCAAAGCTTTTCAGCTGCCATTTTTTATTTCCCTACCTTAAAGAGATATCCACGCTGTCTAAAAAAAATGAAGAAGGAAAAGAGAGCTCTCACCATAGACACCTTTTATCAAGGCAAAGAAGCGTTGACCCCAGATGCTGAGGTTCCTTTAGATAAAATACCAGATGAAGGTATTAAAGACCATCACTGGTCACTTTTGCAAAAGGCCTTTCTGGAAGATTGCATAAAGAACCTCAAAAGAGAGCT